>QAOA01000324.1:0-54205 GCA_003255065.1 Cercis canadensis
TCTTTTTCCTTCTTAATTCAGCTTCTCTTCTCACCTCGTCAACTGAGAGTCTATAGAAAGAATCTGGTAGCTCAATTTTAGCTGCGATGCTTTCTGGGACAGCAAAGAAGACCTTCACCTATAATCATTTATTTATTTATCTTTTAAATTAGATATCTCCAATCTGAAGAATTAGATAAAAAGGACTAAAATAAAAAACTTAAAAAAAAAGGATTGACAAAATCACTTTGAGTGCTGCAGAGAATAATAACACTGCAACATCAAAGTGAATCTACCCAACAATAGCATGATATTGACATAGAAATAGCAAACTACTTCAATTAGATCTCTCATGAAGTCACAATTTGATACTGTTTCTGTAGCTGATTTAGCCTTGTGCACAATAAAAAAGTGTATCCACCTTAAAATTAAGGCTCATATCTCTCTGCCATTTCCTCTTAAGTAAAGAGAAAAATAAGAGGAAGAAAGAAAAGTAAACTTTTGTGATTTTCTACACAAGCTGTGGCAAGAAAATAGCAGTCATATGTGGCTAAAAAAATTCTGTTGGTCTGAAATTATAGGGCTTCCAACTGCACAAGGAAAAACATTAGAAAACTTTTGAAGCTCCAGTCGTGACAGATCTTATTTTGCTGTATTTGTAGATATATTAGCCAAGATCAATTAGATCTCTCATGAAGTCACAATTTGATACTGTTTCTGTAGTTGATTTAGCCTTGTGCACAATAAAAAAGTGTATCCACCTTAAAATTAAGGCTCATATCTCTCTGCCATTTCCTCTTAAGTAAAGAGAAAAATAAGAGGAAGAAAGAAAAGTAAACTTTTGTGATTTTCTACACAAGCTGTGGCAAGAAAATAGCAGTCATATGTGGCTAAAAAAATTCTGTTGGTCTGAAATTATAGGGCTTCCAACTGCACAAGGAAAAACATTAGAAAACTTTTGAAGCTCCACTTGACAGATCTTATTTTGCTGTATTTGTAGATATATTAGCCAAGCCAATGCAGTCCAAAGTAATTAAAGGAAATCATAAAAATAGCATGCAGTAGGTGCACACAATCTGGACATGAAAGGCCTGGGTTGACGTAGATAACACCTAATATAATTAAATCTCAACTTCAAGCAGCCCCTTCTGACAAGCCTCTCACTTTGAAATAAGACTAACAGCTTGCCTGGAAATTAAATTCTAGAACTTGTAGCACTCAATGAGTTATCCAATAACCTTGAGCAGGATAATTGTTGTACTTAACATATGTTGATAACCCATTTTTGTCATTCTAGATTATTTTGGGCAATTGATTATATTACCAAATATGATATAACAGATTATTCACTCATAATCTTAGACAAGATAGTTTCTTGTAAAAATCATTGATTTTTAAATGGAAGGAAAACTTTAGAAGCAGTATATATCAAATTAACAATCTTCAAGAGATTTGTTATTTATGTGAAGGAAGGACTTAATATACGATCATTGATAAAGGGTTCTCATGTTGATGTGCTACAACAGGTTGCCAGTTAGTTTGTCATCTTTGTGTCTTGGACTTGAATGGCACAACATATTTTGTTTTGTATCTATATCTTTTTTGTCTTACTCATTTTCTACAGGGGAGAAAATGTCCTCATTTAGAACAAGAATATCAGGTACAAAGAGGAATTCTACAGTAGATGAGTTTTAAACCTCAAAGTAATTGCTACCTAAAAAACCACATTTTTATGTAGATAACAAGCTAGAAGCAAGTGCTACTTGTAAAGAACATTCTTCATTTTTTTTTTTTGGAATAATTTTTTGTTTTCAGTTTTCCTCTTTTAGTTCAAAGGGAATGGATTTTGTTGAAACTAAAGTCAAGTACGGCAGCTAGGCTTCATACTATCAAACTCAAAAAGGAGGAATTTCTTATATATCCCAGATTAATGATCACTTTTCCCATTTGGTGTCTCAAATTACATATTACTTTCTGCAAGTCAAGATCAGCAAATTTTGACACTTTAATTTCAAATAGATATATTTACTTTTGACAATTACTTGTCATCAATTTCAACAAAAATGTTGTCTTTATTTATGAGGAACAATGTAAACAAAGACCAAATTAAAGAACTATAAAACTTTTGTGCTTGCTTTTATCCTAATTGTATTAAGACTATTATCTCTTATTATGTTAGGTCCTTGGGCGCTACCATAGTAGCTTGCTCATTTTACAAGTTTAGCTTAAACCTTTCTCTTTAAACTCCCTAAAAATCCTTCAAGAGTCTTTGTCATTCTTCCTTTCCTCCTACTCTTTTTTATTCATCTCGAGCCACACCCAAATTTCAACAGCACATGCCAGCCCACAGTATCAAACCTCACTAATCTGCCACCAATTTTCTCAATGTATGTTCCCAAACAACCATTTTTTTTTTCTTTGGTTACATGACTGACATGAAGGTTTGAACCCCTAACATCTTGCAAACTACCCAAACCCCTCACCAAAGAAGCATACTTAAGAGAGAACCTAAAACTTCCTTTTCCCCTTGTTTTTCTACCAAGAAGAACAGCAAGAATGTCAAATAACAATAACAAAGACCCCAAACTCCTATTTTGATTTGCTTATGACATTATATGGAATAACATAATATCTGTGTAAAATACTGTTGATTTGCTTATGATATTATATGCAACAACATAATATCTGTGTAGCATTTTCCTATCTCTGATGTTCAGTCCTTGAACACGTTCTATATTCATTATCTTGTTATCCACACTACTGGGATGAAATGTAATTCTAAACAAATTTGAATCAAATGAATCTTCCTACAAGAGCAAAGTCAAATGCATATAATTAAAAATCAAAGACACACCATCAAAATCAAATAGGAGTAAGTTATGAACTTATTTTTCCCAAACCCCTTCAGAAACCTTATCAGTATGAAGATGAAATGTAATTCTAAACAAATTTGAATCAAATGGAATCTTCCTGCAAGAGCAAAGTCAAATGCATATAATTAAAAATCAAAGACACACCATCAAAATCAAATAGGAGTAAGTCATGAACTTATTTTTCCCAAACCCCTTCAGAAACCTTATCAGTATGATTTATACCTGTCGGTCAACTTTCTTCGGTTCAGCCGGCCCATCCATCTTCTCTGCAGAAGTTCCAGATGCCAAATTATCTTTATTTTGAGGTTCTTGTACTGGTTGTGCTTCGAGTAATACTACTGCTTTCTTGATCAATTTTATTTGCTCCTCCTTAGGAACTTCCAACACTGCCCATGTCTCCCCATCCTCCTCCCTAAGTTCGAAACCAACATTTTCTTTTTGACAGAAACAACATTTTCTTTGATTGAAATGAATGCAAGTGGGTGTAATTCAAGTTGTAATTTCTAGCTACATGACCAATTCTGCAAAATGTATATATTCTATCAAAGGTTTGGTTTTGGCTCATGTATGCTTTGTTTCTTTTGGACTAATTTTAACTTTTGAACTTTTTGATTGATATAATAACATAAATATATCAAAATAAATGATTCTTTCAAAGTTAGAAGGAAGTTTAGATTATATAATGCAGTTGTTATTTATTATATTCATTGTTTTTTTTTTCTTATGCACAAAGGGATAAAAGTGTGCATTGTGTCTGTGAGGAGGATTAGCTGGACCAGATTGCACTTTGTGTATCTTCAGTGTTTGATCTACTGACACGGTTGTTAGCTGCTGCATTTGTGGATAGAAAGCAAAGGTTAGCAAAAATTTTAAAGTCATATGTTTAATTTTATTTTTCCTTCAAATTCATGTTTAATGTTACCAATTGCTTATTCTTGTAATAGCACTTTTATTTTTTTAAAAAAATATATAGTGATAATGTATTATTTAAATATGCGTTTGCAATTAGAAAATGCAGATATGAATCTGCGTTTTCTTATATGAAACGCAATTTCAAAGGATTTTTATGATATGAGTCCCACTCAGACCCTTCTCTTTCCCCCAACTCTGTCTCTGTCTCTGTCTCCTTCTGATATGTCCTCCTCTCAACCCCAATGTGTCCTACCATTTTCCTTATTTCCTTTTCTCATGCTTTCTTATTGCTCTTCCTCTAGAGTTGGAAGGTTAGTTGCTTTTGTGTTTTCTTTATGAGAGGGAGAGGAGAAGAACAATTTTGTATTGATAAAAGACCCACCAAAATTGACATCTCACATTTTAGCAAGATCCAACCAAAAAATTATGGGATGTGGATTTTGGTAGGTCTCTTATCAATACAAAACTGTTCTTCTCCTTTCCTCCCCTCTCTCATAGAGAAAACACACAAGCAAATAACCTTTTAACCCCAAAGGAAGAACAATAAGAAAGCAAGAGAAAAGGAAAGAAGGAAAAGGGTAGGTCGCATAGGGGTTGAGGGGAGGACATATTAGGAGACAGAGACGGAGCTGGGAAAATAGAAGGGTATGAGTGGAACCTATAAAAATCCTTTGAACTTGTGTTTTTTGATAAAAACGTTGTAGCGTGTAATAGGCGAAAAAAGTAATTGGTAGGTCTTTTATCAATATAAATCTGTTCTTCTCCTTTCCTCCCCTCTCTCATAGAGAAAACACACAAACAAATAACCTTTTAACCCTAAAGGAAGAACAACAAGAAAGCAAGAGAAAAGGAAAGAAGGAAAAGGGTAGGTCGCATAGGGGTTGAGGGGAGGACATATTAGGAGACATAGACGGAGCTGGGAAAATAGAAGGGTATGAGTGGAACCCATAAAAATCCTTTGAACTTATGTTTTTTTGATAAAAACGTTGTAGCGTGTAATAGGCGAAAAAGTAACCCATATTGGTAAAATAATTTCAAAACTAACCTAAATTCGTAAATATCTTATTAAATAGTAATATTTTTTCGAAGACACACTCTTAGATAGGATAGTTTATTTAACTTAGAAACTCGTCTAAGCGTTAACTGAGTAGAATTAACTCTTAGATAGTCCCCAATTTTGGGACTGTTCTTAGAGAAGTAATTCGTAAATATCTTATTAAATAGTAATATTTTTTCGAAGACACATTCTTAGATAGGATAGTTTATTTAACTTAGAAACTCGTCTAAGCGTTAACTGAGTAGAGTTAACTCTTAGATAGTCCCCAATTTTGGGACTGTTCTTAGAGAAGTGCATTCACTAAATTAGATATGCAAGTTTATTTTGTAACTTGTCTATTAAAATTTTACATCATCTCTTTGTGTTTCTCTGGGTGCATATTTATGCTGCTTATGCAGCGTATTTCGTGTACTTGGAGAACCATGGGGAGGTGCTGCTGAAATTTTATTAAACTAGTTACTTATATAAGCTTCTGTTTGTGTGAAGCACTCTTAAAGAACGAGATAGAAGCCATACCAATTTAGCTTTAAGTTAAGATCAATCCGTAAAGAAATAAAATTTAATGAAATCCTATTTCAGTGTTTGAATAGATGGAGATACCTGAGAATCGTCGTTGGATGTACATTAGGAAAAATCTTCAAGGGAATACGTTATTAAATTCATTCATAGAGGGTGTTGAGACATTTATTGAAGCTGCTGAAAAACTGGAAGTGTTTAAACAGCAAGGAACATTTAGGTGTCCATGCTTAAGATGTAAGTGCACAAGATTTCATAATTCGGATGAAGTAAGGCTACATTTATATAAGAAAGGTTTTCAGCCACATTATTACTATTGGCATAATTATGGGGAGATTGAACCACCAATTCTTAGAAGAGGTTATGAAGTTGATCCAATTTCTGATGATTTGAATCCATATGAGCAAATGGTTATTGATGCTGGGGGCTCTAGTTTCTGTGCTGACTTTGAACCAGAGGAACCTAATTCTGAATCTGCGAAGTTTTATGAGATGCTATGTGCTACACAATCTCCTTTGTGGGATGGATGTGAGAGCCACTCCGTATTATCAATTGCGGTTAGACTTTTGAGCATTAAGTCTGATTATAATATGCCTCATAATTGTACTGATGAGATAATCACATTGATAAAAGAGATCTTGCCGGTGGGTCATCGAATGCCCGATAATTTTTATCAGACTAAGAAATTAGTGGCTCAACTTGGGTGTGGTTCTAAAAAAATAGACTGTTGTCCATCCGGATGTATGTTGTATTATGGTAATAGTGAAGCAAATAGAGAATGTAGATTTTGTGGTGAAGCTCATTTTGTGGATAGAGGAAGTAGAAATAGTCGAAAAAAGGAGATTCCAAAGAAACAGATGTGGTATTTACCGATAATTCCTCGGTTACAAAGATTGTTTGCCTCTAATGCAACTGCAGAATACATGAGATGGCATCATGAAAATCGACGTGAAGAAGGAGTGTTGTCACACCCTTCAGATGGAGAAGCCTGGAAGCATTTTGATAGAACTCACCCGGAGTTTGCATCAGAACCAAGAAATGTGAGATTAGGTCTGTGCTCTGATGGTTTCAGTCCTTTCAATATGAATTCTAATATATACTCTTGTTGGCCTGTAATTTTGACTCCGTACAACCTTCTTCCTGGAATGTATATGAAGAGAGAATACATGTTCTTAACAATAATAATTCCTGGCCCATTACCGATAATTCCTCGGTTACAAAGATTGTTTGCCTCTAATGCAATTGCAGAATACATGAGATGGCATCATGAAAATCGCCGTGAAGAAGGAGTGTTGTCACACCCTTCAGATGGAGAAGCCTAGAAGCATTTTGATAGAACTCACCCGGAGTTTGCATCAGAACCAAGAAATGTGAGATTAGGTCTGTGCTCTGATGGTTTCAGTCCTTTCAATATGAATTCTAATATATACTCTTGTTGGCCTGTAATTTTGACTCCGTACAACCTTCCTCCTGGAATGTGTATGAAGAGAGAATACATGTTCTTAACAATAATAATTCCTGGCCCACATAATCCAAAGACCAATATAGATGTGTACTTACAGCCTCTGATCGATGATCTGAAACTGTTATGGGATGATGGTGTACAAACATATGACATTTCTAAGAAGCAAAATTTTTCTTTGAAGGCTGCTTTGATGTGGACTATCAATGACTTTCCTGCGTATGGTATGTTGTCGAGTTGGCAAACAGCAGGTCGTTTGGGTTGTCCTATTTGTATGCAAAGTTCAAAAGCATTTTATGCTAAAAATGCTCGAAAGATTTGTTATTTTGATTGTCATCGACAATTCTTAAGCATGAATCATTCATTTCGTAAGAATAAGATGAATTTTTTGAAAGGTCAAAAAGAATTGGGGCAGCCGCCTAAGCGATACTCAGGAGTTGAAGTATTTGAACAAGTTTGTCAATTTCCTAAGATAACAGATACTGGAGGAAGGTATAATTTACCTGGTTATGGGATTCATCATAATTGGACTAAACGCAGTATATTTTGGGATTTGCCGTATTGGTGTGATTTGTTGAATCCACACAATGTGGATGTTATGCATACGGAGAGTAATGTCTTCAAAAATATTTACAACACAGTCATGGATGTTAAAGGCAAAACCAAGGATAATGTTAAGGCAAGAATGGATCTTGGTTTGTATTGCAGACGAAAGGCTTTAGAGTTGGAAGACAGAGGCAATGGAAAATTTGTTAAACCAAAAGCACAATACACTTTGAATATGGATCAAAAAAGAGCAATATGTGAGTGGGTACACGACCTGAGGCTTCCAGATGGATATGCATCTAACTTGGGCAGATGTGTTGATATGAGAAGTTGCACGTTGCAGCATTTGAAGAGTCATGATTGTCATGTCTTCATGGAGAGATTGCTTCCAATTGCGTTTAGTTGTTTGCCTACTCCTATATGGGAATCTTTGACTGAATTAAGTTATTTCTTTCGAGACTTATGCTGTCCGACGCTAGAAGAAAGTCGACTAGACAAGATGGATCAAAATATTCCTATTATCTTGTGTAAATTGGAGAAGATATTCCCTCCTAGCTTTTTTGACGTAATGGAACACTTACCAATACACTTAGTGTATGAAGCACAAGTTGGTGGACCTGTACAATATCGATGGATGTATCCATTTGAGAGGTCTAAATCTATCCTTTGAAATTAATTATTACTTAATGCCTCCTCATTTATCTTTATTATAAGCATGCAATATTTCGATTTTTCATAGGTTCTTACACCATCTTAAGAGAAAAGTGAAAAATAAAGCTCATGTGGAGGGTTCTATCTGCGAAGCTTACATACTTGAAGAGACTTCTACGTTTTGTTCTTATTACTTTGAGTCTCACGTACATGCTAGAAATAGAAGAGTGCCTCGAAATGATGATGGTGGAGAGTCGTCTTTGCATCCTCCACTATCTATCTTTAACTATCCTGGCCGACGTGAAGGAGCATGTAAAACTCGTTATTTAAGTGAAGATGAAGCAGTAGCAATATCTTTATATGTTCTTTTAAATTGCCCTGAAGTTGAACCCATCCTGAAGTAAGTCATATTTTTCATGTGTTATTCAAGATTTTACAAGTTTCTATGTATTAGTGTTTAATGCATATGATGATGATGATTGCAGCATTTATGTTCAGTCATTGACATCAACATTCACTAATCTCAGCTGCATTGAAGTTGACAAACATATAGAATTAAATTTTGTCCATTGGTTCAAAGAATATGTAAGTGATTGCATTTCTACAATTACATAATGAAATTATCATTATTATCTATTATAACAGATGTGTTCATATAACACTTTTTATGTCTTCATGGTTAATAGGTGCACAATCCTTACAATAACATCTCAGATCAGATTTTGTGCAATTTAGGTTGGGGGCCTTTAAGAGTAATGAAGACATTCCCAATTTATTTCGTGAATGGATATTCTTTTCACACATCCAATTGGGCACATAATCGAAAATCAAATAATTCTGGAGTAGGTCTTAGTGGAACAGATATTTTATATCATGGAATTGTAGAAGAGATAATTGAGATAGAGTATCCCGGAATTCCTATTAAGCGATTGATACTTTTCAAGTGTAAATAGTTTGATCCTTCGCCCATGGGTACAAGAATTTATCCCAAGTATGGGATTATTGAGGTTAAATCGAATAGGAGATACAATGGTAAGGATATATTTATCTTTGCTCAACAAGCGGAGCAAGTATATTTTACACCATCTCCAAGCCCAAATCCTAACAAGAGAGACTGGTTTATGGTGATTAAGACAAAATCAAGGTGCACAATTGAATTACGGGATGCTCCATTTCAAGATGATAGAACTTTGCACTTCACTGAAGTCTCTCTTTCAGATCAAATTGCTGATAATTTAAGAGATGAGCATGATATGGGAGAAGATTTAATGGACATGACAATTAATGCATATGTTGAAACTGATGAGGAGGTGGGAGAGTATGGTGCAGAAGACGAAGAATCATATGATAGCGAGGAGCCTGAAACTGAGGATGAAGTCCCTAATGATTACTTAGTTGATAGTGATTGATTGTTTAAGGTTAATTTTTTTGTGACCTTTTTTTTTTTTATAAAAGTTTGTGGATGTACTTATTACTTAATGTCTCACTGACATATTTGATGTTTTTGTATTTACAGATGTCAGGGACAGGAGGACGTGCTCGTAGTTATAGCTCCCGAGGCAGAGGGAGAGTTCCTGCCTCATTACATACTTATTCTGCACCCCCTGACTTGCATATTGATCCCTCACCGTCTCCTACTCCCATTGAATCCACCCACATAGCACCATCACATGCACCATCTACTGAAGGTTCTTCTGCTGCTGGGTCGACTACGGAAGCATGTGGATCAACTGTTAGTATGATGTTGGTTCGACCGAATGGGAAGGAGTATGATGTCTACACTTTCTATGTTCATTTGTTGTTATTAATACTATTTTTATATATGTACTATATATAATAAATTTTATAATCACATTGTACAGGTTTATACCATCCCATCAGACGGTTGCTATCATTTCTTCTATCATGAAGGGCAAGTTTGAGCAACCATGGACGGGCTGGAAGGATATTCCCCAAGAAGTGAGAAGTTGCTATCATTTCTTCTATCATGAAGGGCAAGTATGAGCAACCATAGACGGGCTGGAAGGATATTCCCCAAGAAGTGAGAGATATGTGGTTTGGCGAATTTCAGGTTATACAATTAAATTATGTTATTTACTTTACACATGTTGTTTGTCAATTGTATTCAACTAGTAGTCTAACTAATTTCTCATAATGGTTCAGAAATATTGTAGGTGGGATCCAGAGCATGATGTTGCTGTGAAGCGGATTTGGGGGCTTAAGTGTGCTGACACGATCCGAGCAAACTTAGCTTCTATTCGTTCTCGCAAGTCGAAGGGGAAGTGGTTGGCAGACCATGTCCTTGATGCACTATGGGTTAAGTGGAGGACTGACCCTGAGTTTAAGGAGAAGTCAGAGCGAAACAAACAGAATCGATCAGCTAGTGAGGGAGGATGTCTGAACAAGGGTGGCTCCATTTCTCTATCAGAGCATAAAAGGCGATATGTAAGTTTTATTTATTGGTAATAAAAATAAAGTTTTTATATGTATGTTTTAATTTATCATTGATAACTAACAAAAATTTATTATATGTTTCAGACACGGGAACTAGGTAGAGAGGCTACCATCCCAGAGTTTTTTTGTAGGTTGAACCATAATGATGAGACAGACCAGTGGTCAACACCCAGGGCAGCAAGAACTTATGTGAGTATCTCGAATTATAACATCAAAATTGAGCTTCTAGCATCATTTAAGTATTTTCACTTTCTTACTTCTGTTTTGTGTTATTTTTGAAATCACATGCAGAGTTCCTATGAGAAATTAAAGGAGGATGTTGCAGCCACAGGAGAATCTGTTGATGACTCTGCCCTTTTTTTCCAAGCGACAGGGGGGAAAAATAAGAGGGGCCGCGCTTATGGATTTGGATCCGAAGAGGATGTCTGAACAAGGGTGGCTCCATTTCTCTGTCAGAGCATAAAAGGCAATATGTAAGTTTTATTTATTGGTAATAAAGTTTTTATATGTATGTTTTAATTTATCATTGATAACTAACACAAATTTATTATATGTTTCAGACAACGGAACTAGGTAGAGAGGCTACCATCCCAGAGCTTTTTTGTAGGTTGAACCATAATGATGAGACGGACTAGTGGTCAACACCCAGGGCAGCAAGGACTTATGTGAGTATCTCGAATTATAACATCAAAATTGAGCTTCTAGCATCATTTAAGTATTTTCACTTTCTTACTTCTGTTTTGTGTTATTTTTGAAATCACATGCAGAGTTCCTATGAGAAATTAAAGGAGGATGTTGCAGCCACAGGAGAATCTGTTGATGACTCTGCCCTTTTTTTCCAAGCGACTGGGGGGAAAAATAAGAGGGGCCACGCTTATGGATTTGGACCCGAAGTAGCATTTTACTCTTCATCCGGGTCCGGGTCCAACAAGTCTCAGTCTCAGTCTACAGCCACTGCGACCAACAATGATGAGCTTATACAGCGTATTGCAGTTCTTGAGACCCAATTGGTAGAAGAACGTACTCGAGGTGACCGGTTTGCACAACTTGAGGCAGAGCGTGCAGATCGATTCTCTCAACTTGAGAGTGAGTTGGCCAGTCTTAAGGGATACATTCAGCAATTGCAATCAGGACATAACAACTCAGAGGCTGCTCCTACTACGTCCTTACGACCTCCAGCTATCAATGAAGATGATGAGGATGATTTTCATTTGTGAGATGATTATCTGAAATTTTTAGGACTTGATTGTATTTTATACTCTTGATTTATATTTCCTTACTTCAGTTGAATCTTGCATACTTTTAGACTTTTAGACAGTTGAATCTTGCATATTTCTGAGATATTTAAGCTTTAGTTGCACAATTTTACATTTGTCTTTGCTGTTTTGCTGAAATTGGTCTCACAGAAAAATAAAACATTCATGGAATGGTGATTTGGAAATTCCAACGGAATTTTCCGTTGGAAACTTGTCTTTGCTGTTTTGCTGAAATTGGTCTCACAGAAAAATAAATCGTTCATGGAATGGTGATTTGGAAATTCCAACGGAATTTTCCGTTGGAATTTCCATGGGAATAATGCAAAAAAAAAATATTAATTAAAAATTAAATTCCAACGGAAATTCCAACGGTAAAATACCGTTGGAATTTTTTCGACAGTTTTAAATAATTAAAAAAAAAATTCGAATATTGAAAAAATTATTATAAATTCCAACGGTAATTCCAACGGAAAAATACCGTTGGAAGTTTTTCAAAGAATTCCAACGGTATTTTACCGTTGGAATTACCGTTGGAATTGATTTCTGCAACAAATTTATTAAAAATTAATTAAATAATTCCAACGGTAATTCCAACGGTAAAATACCGTTGGAATTCTTTCCAACGGTATTTTACCGTTGGAATTACCGTTGGAATTATTTTATATTTCTTTCCCTTGGAATTACCGTTGGAATTTTTCGCATAATTCCAATGGTAAAGTTCCGTTGGAATTTTTTTCCGTTGGAATTACGCAATTCCAACGGGGCATTTTCCAACAACACGTATTCCGTTGGAGTACAAAATTCCAACGGTATTTTGGAAAATTCCAACGGAAAAATTCCGTTGGAATCCAGGAAATTTGTTGTAGTGTTAGCAGCCCATTGTAGAAGATCTGTAGTTGCAACCAATCAGGAAGTCCATGGTGAGGGCATCTGTGAAGTAATTCTTTATACATTTCCTAAGCCTCCTGAAGTGACTCATTCTCCTATTGATTGAACCTGGTGATGTCATTTCGCATCTTGGCAGTCTTAGCAAGTGGAAAGAATTTGGCTAAGAATTTGTGTGCCAAAATATCTTAGGTAGTTATGGTTCCTATTGGCAAAAGACTATAGCCAAAACTTGGCTGTATCCCGTAGTGAGAATGGAAAAAGTCATAGGCAAATAGCATCATCAGTAGCATCATTGTGCTTGAAGGTATCACATATTTTCAAGAGCCTGGCGATGTGAGCATGATGATCTTCATTCGCTAAACCACTGAACTGGGGCGACTGAACCATGTGAATAACACTAGGTTTTATCTCAAAAGTATTGGCTTGGATAGCCGGTCGCCTTATACCAGAGGTGGTATTTGTGACTAGAGGAATAACTTAGTCACGAAGTGCTTTTGGAGGATTTTCTTTTGCCACTATGTCTGTCAAAATTATGGTAAACCTTTTTCTCTCCTTTCTATTCTTTTAACAGGTCTTCTCTATCTCAGAATCAAATGAGAGTAAAGTGTTGACTAAAAGAAATATTAAAATAACTAGCAAAGAAAATAAACGATCAAATTAAAATAGGAATTACTGAGTATCGATATTAATAGACAAATAATCACCGGCAACGACACCAAAAACTTCTTGTGAGAAAACGGAGCGCAAGTGCACACTATCGTTTTACTAGTAATATAATAAAAGTGAGTTATCGTTTCCACGAGGATTAAAACTATTAATTACTGAAATTGGGTTAATCCCAATTTTATCTAATCAATTGATTATGGAGAAATTGTAAGAATAAACTAAATTAAACTAAAAGTAAACAAAAACATATAAAAATCAAGAGTTAATCTAGAGAGAAATATCTAGGGCTGTTGATTTCACCATAGTTATTACAATTTGCTATTCCTAATTCATTAACCAAGAACAATCTTTCTAATTGCTAGCCAAAAACCCTAAATTATTTATTAGTCTTTCCCAAGATCAAACAAAAATATCTCTAAATTATGAACCCACTATATTCCTATGTGAATTGTGAATAACCTAGAAATTCACTTAATTTTATGGTTCTTTTTTAAATAGCTACACATGTCATGGAGGTATATCTTTATCCTACATGTAACCTATGTTCTTAATCCCTATGATCTTTAATTATAAATTACCTTTCAATCTCATTGTAATTATCTAATCAACTAATTGGTGATTAAACAATTAGAAACATGAAAAATTAAGAAGAAGAAGACAATTAATAAAGGAGTTCTTGAATTAAAGAAATAGAAAATCATAAATCTTCCTAGCCAGGCTACATCATAGCCCTAGAAGGGAAATTAGTTCATGACAAAAAGATAAAATAGAATTGATGAAATTCTAAACATAGATGAGAAGAAAGAAGAATCAAACTTAGAGTAGAAGCCTAGATTTGCTGTCACCAATCATTGTCTTGCCTCCTCTATGCTGTCCAAAAAGTCTAGGAGAGATCCCTAAAACTAAAACCTAAAAGTTGCTTAAATACTAAAACTCACTACTCCTAATTCTATTAGGAAACTAGGCCATATCCTAAAAAAAGCAAGTGACTGGCGCTGAAATTCTGGTGCTGTGCATAGTGACGCCCAACAACTCACTACACACGGCATTTGGCAAAGAGGAGCGTAGTGACGCTAGGAATTTGGGCGTAGCAATGCCCAGAGACAATGTAGGGATGCCCAACACTTCTTCAACTTGCCAAATCTTCCCTTCAAAGCATCTTAACCAAGAATTCCCATACTTTTCATTAAACCTACAAAATAGACAAAATGAATAAGTTTAAGACTCACAAATCTCAAGAAACAAACATAAAATTAAGCTAAAAGCATCTATAAAGTGGGCATAAAATCCACCTAACACCATCCCCAGGGTTGCTTATTTACGCTCTTCTTTCGCTGCCGCTCAACTTTCACTGCAAGCTTAATAATATCTTCCAGAAATATATAAGGCATTAACTCAACATAGTTAGCAATTTCAAATTTTAATCCACCAAGAAAATGAGTAATTGTTTTCTCTTAGGGCTCACATAATCCACAACGCAGCATAAGGATTTCAATTTCTTTTACATAATCCTCTACTCTCATACCCCCTTAAACCATATTCTGCAATTGGATATAAAGTTCTTGAATATATTGCTCAGGGACAAATCATTTATGCATCAATTTCTTCATTAAACACCAACTAGGAACATCCTCCTCGCCATCTCTCCTATGCTGGTTCTTCAAGTTTTCCCACCATAAATTGGCATAATTTGTGAATTCAAGGGTGACCAACATATAATTTTTTGTCTTAATGTAGTTGTAGCATTCAAAGATTTTTTCTACATGCTGCACCCACTCTGGGTATTCCTCAGGATCACTCGAACCCTGGAACAGAGGAATTTTCATCTTGATGCCGTTATAGTAGTCAAAATGCGGTCGCTCGGGTGGAATAACCGAATCTTCTCGAGCACTGTCCTCCTCATCATCATCCCCATCTTTATCCTTGCCTCCACCTTCTCCCCTAGGGTTGCATGGTGGCTATTGTTGGTGCGGGGGTGGCCGTTGTTGCTGTTGTAGCGTAAGTTGTTGAATAGCTTGTTGTAATTGTGTTAGCGTAGCCAACATCTACTCTTGCTCCATTTGGAGAGCTATAATTTGTGCTTGCTCTAAACTAAGACCTCTAGGCATGTTACCTGGATTGTTCTGGTTGCCTTAGTTTGCAGCCATGTCCAATTCACTCCTCATGTGTTTCACTCAATAGACAAGAGCTCTGATACCAATAAGATGTGTGCAGCCTAGATTTGGAATAATGGTGGTTGTGTGCAACCTAGATCTAAAAATAATGGTGGCTGGAAATTGGTTGGATCTAAAAATGAAATTGAGAAAGAAGAAACTAACTGATTGAATTGATAAGTTTTCACACCACAAAACAATCACATTAGCTTGATTCGCCACACTTTAGAATAGGATGATGGAGAGTGATAAGAATCGATTAGAGTTCACCATTAGTAATCCAACCAAATAAGAACTCACACAAAGGTGGCGACTGAAATGCCTAGACACACTATTTTATAATAATGTTCAAGCTGCCAACAAAAGGGAACAAGCCTTCCTTAAATAGCTTAAAACTTGCCAAACCCTAGTTTGGCTTTGGATATGGGCTTAAGCAATTCTAACAACTAAAACGGGCCCAAAATAACTTATATGAGTCAGCTCACATAAATAACTAAAACATGCCTAAAACAACTTAAAAAAGCCAAATTCAAATAAATAACTTAATAAAAGCCCAAATAACAATTAAACGGTACAATTAAATAAAATGACCCAACAAACTTCCAAGCCCCGCACATGATGCTCTAGATCTGCACAAGACTTCGTAATAAGATCAAGGTTGGGTTGAAGCTCTCTAGCACGTGCTCTAAGTCAATGAATAAACTTCCAAGCCCCACACGTGATGCTCTAGATCTGCACAAGACTTCGTAATAAGATCAAGGTTGGGTTGAAGCTCTCTAGCATGTGCTTTAGTCAATGGCCTAATGGACTCATATGTGTCACCTCCATGCATGCCGTGGTCCTTATCATAGCGATCAGTACTAGAGAAATTCTTATACTTGCATAGTCGCAGTTCCTTTGCAGATTTTCAATGGGAGAACAAGACAGCTCAAGCAAGAACATCTTCTCTACTTCTCCTTTAAGTTTTGGTTTCTGGTTCTCTGAAATTTTCTTGGTATATGGAATGCAAGTTTTATTCCCGGGAAAGTTTTATTCCCACTTTTTCAGTGTAAAATTTTATCTCTCGGATATCCTTTATATTTAGAAATTACTATTTTTCTTTTATAACAAACGTGAGACAGTTTTATTCCTGCCATTACTTTCTCAAGAATGTTAAAACATTCTTTAAACCAAACACTGCATAAGGGTGTGTGTGGATATTGTGTAAGCGTTCCATTAAGTCAGTTGCACACATAATATACACGAAATTGCTCCTAGGGGACACAATTGTTGAGTTTCCAATTGAAAAGGCCAAATTGCATTTTTTTTTTTTTTTTTTNTTTTTTTTTTTTTTGGAGTAAAGATGTATTTTAGCCAAGAATATAAATACTATTTCTTTTACTTGCACAAATTCAAGCACAGGCTAGTTCTGCATCTATTACTTGTATGAATAGTTATTTTATTTATCCAATTAATGTACTAACATAGATTTGCGTTGGTATTGAATATAGAAAGAGAATAATTTATGGACACCTTACATATACCAAGTTACTTAAAATGCGAGGATACAACAACAAAAGCTTCTTTTTATTTGATAAATACAAAAGTGGAAGTTGAGCTAAGACTAAGTTTCATTTGTGTAAATAGCTTAATTAAGTGTTTGTATGAGAAAAACTTATTACATAAATTCTAGTGTTATAAGTTACTAAAAAAAAAAAAAGTTAATTTGTGTTTAGATGCTCAATTTGAAAAGTGATTTTATATTAAATGTAAACCTTTAAATTCATAATTAAACAAAGTACTTTAACGATGAAAATTACTTAAAAGGTCATTTATAAGCCAACCTACATATGTTTTATTCACCATTATCCAAATTCCATTAAATTTACCAAGAAAACACAATAATAATTCAGCTACTAAAACATATTCATCCATCGATATTTTTCACACCCCAGCCATCAAAGCATATACACTCATCCGACAAGAAACTAATTTAAATCAATTATGATAAATATCACAGAATGTATTACTAAAAAGAAATACCAGAGAATGAAAAGTAAGCTATATAGAGACATAGCCATGAAAATATCACCTCATAGTTTTGGAGGTTCAAAACTCGTTTCAAGTGAAAATAACTGGGAAAAACGCAAGAAAAAAAGCACAAGTTTAATTCATACCAGCAAAGACAATCACCAACAAATGACTTTNAATTAAAACACAAATGAAAATACCACCTCATAGTTTTGGAGGTTCAAAACTCGTTTCAAGTGAAAATAACTGGGAAAAACGCAAGAAAAAAAGCACAAGTTTAATTCATACCAGCAAAGACAATCACCAACAAATGACTTTTGGGCTTTCAAAAATGAATTTTTCAGCAAAGACAAGAAGACAGAAAATCTCGAACAATTGGTGAAGGGTGCACAGAATACCAGCAACCCCCTCAAACGGAGGCGCGACGGTGGACACCTGCGTTGGGTTCACCGTACCAGAGAGAAATCTGAGAAAAGAGCCAGAGTGTTCTTCGACTCAAATTACGAAAATTCATGGAATTTTGAAACTTCTTTGAGGGCAATTTTATCAGAGCAAATCATAAAAGAGCTCCTCGTCAAGCCTTTTTGGGCTTTCGCAGCAGCTTATTTGAGGAAGCATAATTTTTTTTTAACTTAAAACAACTTATACAGGGAGCCAGAGGTGCGGCTCTTTGACTGGAATATAGCAATTTGGAAATAAATTTATTTATTATATTTTTTAATTAATTAATTTAAATATTATATTTTAAAAAAATTAAAAAAAATAAAAGCTTATGTGTGAGACTATCAAGCGCCGAATGTCAAATGGCGTGTTTCCATTGGACACGCCACTTGGCAGATGACATGTCCGACCTTGTCTCTGTGTTGCAGGTGTATTGCTGCATCTATTTTAGCAGTTTTACATCACTTCTTTAGTTGGTTTTCTTTATGATGGATCATTAGCTGATACAAAAGGTTGATAGAAACAAGAACCCCACTGAGTACACGAACTTGCATTTAAACTGATTGGTGTAACTTTGTAACCATGGACAAGTCAATGAAGGCTTTAAGATGGGTGGAGACAATTCATATTCCATTGGGTTAGGACCTGCCGCTTGGTATTCAGCGCATCTGCTAGTCCTCACACTCCAGCTTTTGTTTTGTTTTGTTTTGTTTTTTTTAACTTTTAATTTATTTAAAAGTATAATATTTAAGTAAATACGTTAGAAAGTATAATAAATAAGTAAATTTATTTTTGAATTGCTATATTCCGGTCAAAGAGACTCAGAAGTGCTATATATAACCCTAACCAAACATCATTTTATAGTGTATAAGTGCTTCTTCTAGTAGATAAGCTCAAATAAGCTATTAATAGAGCTATCCAAACAGGCCCTAAGCAACTTAAGAGTGCTTGCCAATACATGACTGTGACAAATATTGGTACACACTTGAAAACAAAAAAGTCAGAAGTGTGGGTTTTGTGTCCTTAGGATTTGTGAGTTTCGTGTTCGAACTCACAGTCATAGTCAAAATAAAATAAAAAATAAAAACAGTGTGGATTCTGCCACAGTTGGCTAAGATATCTGCACTCCCGTTGGCGTCCTGGTAGATATAATTTAGTCTCCAATTCTCAGAGAGACCTGCAATTTTCTATCACAGTGCCAAGGGGATGGTTATTTCTTAGACCATTTTTAAGAAGTATTGTGGACAGAGAGTCAAATTCAACATCAATTTGAGCAATATTGAGATCTAAAGCAATTGAGAGGCCAATCAGTATCACCATCATTTCAGCTTTGTTGATGGAATCATGGTGGAGGAATTTGCTGAACCTTGTGTCCCATTGTCCATTACTGTCTCTGATTACACCTCCTGCACCTATGTGGCCTGGGTTCGGAAAAGCTGGCCCACCAACATTTAGCTTATGTCATGCAGCTTGACGTTTGGACCAAGAGATAGCTAGCGAGTGGAGGGGCTTTTTTCTTTTCAAGTGGGGAACTCACTGGCCCTTGCTAGTGCCACTTTGCTGATTAGCCGAGGGTCAAAAATTCTTTTTTCAAAATTATGTTTGTTTCTATGCAACCAAATAGTACTGCAAGTGTTAGTAAAAATTGTGTTCTATGGGGTTGAGAGTTTGCTAATTGCCGAATTTGTGGCATTTTCTTTCATCCAAGAGTGAAAAAGGTGTGTGGTAGGGAAAGGTTGTCCCAAATGGGTTTAACCAAACGACAGTCACAGAGGATATGAATTGTTGTTTCAGGAAAATTGGAACAAAGAGGACATATGTTATTTGGAGTAATATTACTAGTGTGAAGGTTATCTTTTGTGGGAAGTGTAAAATATAAAATTATTCTCTTAAATTTTTGGATTGAATCGGTTTTTGACATAATATTATAAACTCTTTGACTAATTAATCAAGATATTGAATTTTCTGTCTCAACTTTTTTAGTTAAATTAAAATTTCAGCATAAGATATAAGTGAACCTGTTATTATTAATTATTGGGCTTTTTTCTAATTACTTAAATTTTTAGGTTGAATTAGTTTTTGGTAAGAAGTACTTGAAGATTGGAGTAATATTACTAGTGTGAAGGTTATCTTTTGTGGGAAGTGTTAAATATAAAATTATTCTCTTAAATTTTTGGATTGAATCGGTTTTTGACATGATATTATAAACTCTTTGACTAATTAATCAAGATATTGAATTTTCTGTCTCAACTTTTTTAGTTAAATTGAAATTTCAGCATAAGATATAAGTGAACCTGTTATTATTAATTATTGGGCTTTTTTCTAATTGCTTAAATTTTTAGGTTGAATTAGTTTTTGGTAAGAAGTACTTGAAGAAAAGATTTCCACAAAAAGAAATTTTCTCTTGTATGAATGTTAAACTTCTAGATCCTGTTGTGAGTATGAGTGTGGTATGAGCTAGGGCCAACAAGGTAGCTGATTTGATTGTGAAGACTCCACTGGAGGTATAAGGCCAGCAAGGTTTATCAGAGGTAGAGGTAGCAAGGCAGGTAGGAATAGACATGATCTGGGTAGCAGTGTTTTGCAGTAGGCGGAAGAAGAGGTTGGAAAAATTCCAGTTGCAGTTTGAGTCCAGAAGGGAGAGAACCTTGAGGTTGAGGTGTAGACGTCTCTCAAAGAATTTGGACCAAGCAAATATGATCGCTTTTGCTACGGCACTTCATACTGAAACGCTGTTTTACATGCTTTTAATTTTTTTTTTTGTTTTACATCTCTTTTATATTTTAGTTAAGTTAAAATATAAAAATGCATGTTACGTAATTTTATTTGTTTTAAATTTTTTTGATGAAACTTTTAACTTTTAGTTAAGCTAAAATGTAAAAATGCATCCACTCCCCGTACTGAAGAAAGTCCGCTAAGCCATTTATCTTTCCAAACGTCAAATCTGTTTCTAGACTTAACAATCCATTGGGAATGTTTCTCCAGAAAGTTCACATCTTTGTTAATGCTTCTTTTCAAGAAAGAGGGGGCCAAGGTGTTTTTGTGTACACTATCATAAACAAACATAGTAGTTACAAAAAGAAATGGAGGAGCAGAGAAATAATAAAATTATTTATAAACTAAAAATAAGGCAATAATAAACTTGTTTTAAGTTGTAACTTCTATGTCGTCGTATAGAAAGAAAAATGACGATGCATATCATTGATCCTTGCATTCATCCAGTGTACATTATATAACAGTGTTCATAATTTAATTAATAGGGCAGTAAAGATTCAACTCCTCACCATTTAGTTAAAATGAAAGTTCCATGTTATGTCAAAATTGCAAAAGATGACAGCAACAGAAGACCTTGATCGTATTTCACTTAAATTTAATTAATAGGGCAGTAAAGATTCAATTCCTCACCATTTAGTTAAAATGAAAGTTCCATGTTATGTCAAAAAACAAAATAATTATTTTCTGACTTTAAGCTATCATTAGGTGAAATCCCAAGAATCATTGCAAAAGATGACAGCAACAGAAGACCTTGATCGTATTTCACTTCCTAACCTACATGAACTAATTAATTACTTGTTATTGGAGGAAAAGTTTTTACAAATAATTTTTCAGTTGATTCTCTCCTAGTTCTTGTCATAATCTCCCACTTTTCAAACAACATGATAACGCCAAGAAAATTCTGATTCTCCCATGGCATGATTCTGAAACATTCAAGGGTTTTTTTTTTTATTTATTTAGAAATTTCCAATACAACTTACCATCCTTGTAAGTAACACTTCTCTGCTAATTCCTAATTGTGGCCTCGAGTACACAAAACTAATGGCAATTATTAAGAAGTAAAACCTAAGCATCTATGCACTTTTCAAAAAGGAAGACTAAATTCAATTGTTTCTTTGTCTAATGTCAACCTATTGACGCTCTATTTTACTATTGGAACTTCTAAAGTGAAGTGTGCACTTCATAGAATAAAATTTACTTGGATAAGTTCACATACTTTATCAAAATCTTAACTGTTAATTTTTTCATCAATAGTTATTTTTTGGCACTTTACTTTCTATAGTGCACCCATCACATTAAAGGATCATAATTCTCGTTTGTTCTTATGCTGTTATGCATATTAAGCATTATATTGGGTTAACCAAATGCAAAAGTCCCAAACCATGTTATGGGAGAAGCCAAATTTATGATGTTAAGCTAGTAGAGTTAGTGCGGCTTCAAACATCCACACCTCTGTCATCTTTCATTAAACCCATTAAAGAGACAAAAACATGCTAAATTCCCTTCGGTCCAATTTGCCTCAACGATCACTTCTAGGGGGTTTCCTTCTTAACTCTGACAAGTGACAACTAAAACCAATTTTCTCAGCAAACACCAAGGCCTCTTTGATATGTCAGCTCTATTGCAAGGTTCACATTATTTGCCTCATAGTACCTTTATTCTTCCCTTGGCAGTTCCGCCAGAAGTTACCTATAAAAAGAAATTCATTGCTCGTTTCTCTTTTCCTACCTCTTTCCTCCTTATTAGAAGGGAGAAAAGGACAAGAAAAGAGAGAGATTATATGTGTCTGTGTGTGTGTGTGCGTGTGAAAGAGAGAGAGAGAATGGCTGCTACTTTTGCATTTCCTGCTTCTGCCTACCTTGTAAGGTGCTGTTCCATGAGGGAAAACCATGACATGAATAAGCAACAATTGAACAGCAGCATCAAAGTTAATGGGAATTTTAGGTCCCCAATCAAGGTTGATTCACTCAGCCTCACAGCTGAAGCAGCTAGCACTCTCAGTCAAGCTGGTTCTATTGTTGAAAATGGCCAACGCCAAAATATTCCAACAAAGAAGCAACTCGTTGATCCTTATCGCCAAGGGGCAATTGTTGAAGGTGGAGTTGGATACAGACAGACTGTGGTTATTAGGTCTTACGAAGTTGGCCCTGATAAAACTGCAACACTTGAGAGCATCCTCAATCTCTTTCAGGTATGTAAATGGACATGGCCAAGATATAAATT
Organism: Cercis canadensis; assembly: GCA_003255065.1. NCBI lineage: Eukaryota > Viridiplantae > Streptophyta > Magnoliopsida > Fabales > Fabaceae > Cercis > Cercis canadensis. The sequence continues at coordinate 22,863 of QAOA01000324.1, forward strand.
CGAGTTTTACTTATGCTTTTGGATAGAGAAGTTTTCTTAAAAAACAGTGCTTCAGTTAAAAACAAAGACATTTTATATATTCGGATAAGCTTTTCAAAGCTTTATGAAACACTTTATTAAGCGGAACTTGAAACTTTTGAAGATGCCTACAAATAAAGCTTGTAAAGTTTCAGCTTTGGCTTGAAAAAGTACTACTTATTTATTTATTTAAATAAAGAGTTTCTCTGTTCAAATACACCATGCACTAAAAGCAGAAGGGCTTCATTGATGCCATTGGTAGGAACTGTGATTAGAGTCTTACAGAAAGCTATGGGTTAATGATCATATGCAGGAAACAGCACTTAATCATGTATGGATGTCTGGATTGCTCAGTGATGGATTTGGGGCTACACATGGAATGATGAGGAACAATCTCATTTGGGTAGTCTCAAGAATGCAAGTTCAAGTTGATTACTATCCCATCTGGTAAGTTCTATCTACTGTAATTATCACAATAATGACAAGAATGATTGTAAATGTGAATGAGATTTTGTTTCAAGATAGAACGAAATCCAGATATTTTCACCCCACTGCAGACAATTCTTACTTAGAAATTAATAGCATTTTCTTGAAGATGCTCCTTGGAATCATCTCTTTTAGCAGCAGAAAACTACAAATATATTTATTTCTTCTAGGTTCTAATGTGGACACATACTGCCAAATGTGTGTAGAAATTCCATCAAACTGTACAACATTTAATATTTTAAATCCACCATGGCCTAATTCTCAAACTCAACTCAAAAAAATAATTAAGAAAATTTTAAATTCAGAATAGACTGTGACTAGCCATAAACTGAGGAAACTTTTTAGAAAATACAAACTCAATTTCATTAAATGAAGTTTTACTTTCTAATTTTTTCAAAAGTTTAAGCTATTTAGAAAATGGTCAATAATGCTTTTATATCAAATATGTCCCTACATGTAAAAGTTTTTCTTGGGGTCAAAGGATAAACAAAATATAAGTTTGTTCATACCTTATGCTGAAACTTAATTCTTTGATATGGTGTGAGAGCTTCTTCGATCAAATGGTCGAGAGTTTAATCTTTATCATTCTACTTTCTAAATTAAAATTAAATTTTAGTACAAGGTATGAGTGATAATGTTCTTCTCAAGTCTTTTCCTTATAGCTTAAGCTTTTGGGAGAATTGATTCCTTTAGACCTTCCAAGCCTCATCCTATTATAAGACTAAATGAAAACTGGTAATGCTCATGATAACTTGTGTGGCAGGGGAGAGGTTGTTGTAATTGACACATGGGTTGGAGCATCAGGGAAGAATGGAATGCGGCGTGACTGGCTGATCAGAAGCAAAGCCACAGGCGTCGTTTTTGCTCGAGCAACAAGGCATGTCAAGGAAAATTCCCCCTACATTCTTCAAGTTTTCTTCTGTTTTATCCTTTATCTCTTTACTGATTTAGACTATTATTTACCAAACAGCACATGGGTAATGATGAACCAAAAAACAAGGGGTCTCTCCAAAATCCCAGAAGAAGTAAAGGATGAAATTTTTCCTTGGTTTATAGAGAAGCAAGCAATTGAGGAAGATGCACATGAAAAAATTGTCAAGTTGGAAAAGGATGCAAAATACATGAACTCTGACCTCAAGGTATAGCCATATTCTTCATTAGCAGCATTACTATTATTTGCTCCTTTCACTCTTCCACAGCTTATAAAAGCACACAATGACTCTTTGCCTTTCTCCCCTTTGCAGCCCAAGAGAAGTGATTTGGACATGAACCACCATGTTAACAATGTGAAGTATGTAAGATGGATGTTAGAGGTAAATAAATGACTAACAGTAACTTTATACTCAATCTTCATTGAGGGACAATTTTGATAAGTTTTTTTGGGCAAGAAAAAGCTTGCTTCTTTTGTAGAGACAAACTTCTGAAAAAGCTAAAATTTTAGGCTGAATTTCAATAGATTAGCATCTTGTAGGTTCTGAAAAACTCAATAAAAGTTTAATTTATTAACTTTTTCAAAAGTCTCAATCTTTATTTTTCATATTTACAATGCATGTAAGAATTTTGAGAAGCTCATTCAAACAAATAAAATTTACATAAGAGGGCTTCCCCCCCACCTTCCCTTTTAATAACATGTTTTTAAGAAAGTTTTCGTTTTTTTTTTTTTTTTAATCCAAATGCGCATTTAACTTCTAACAAATACTGAAAAAAAAAATTTATCCTTTTCTAGAAGCTAATTTTTTTTTGACTTCACTAAAAGCACTTTTTTCAACACCTTTTCAACAGGCCCTAGAACCATTTCTAGAGTATCATAATTAACTCTCTGAACAAATATTGTTCTTTCCTTCTGCAGGCAACCCCAGACCAAGTTTTAGAGAGCCATCAATTATCTGGTATCACACTAGAGTACAGAAGGGAATGTGGAAGCTCAGACACAGTTCAATCACTATGTGAACCAGAAGAAGATGAAGTGCTTCATAACATAGTGAAACAAGATTCAAATACAAGCCTGCTGAATGGGTTTGCATCAGAAATTGTCAAGGGAAATGGAGTCTTTGCATGTCTTGAGGAGAGGCCAATGAGGTATACACATCTCCTGCAGGCCAAAGGGGAGAAACAATATCAGGAAATTGTCAGAGGAAGGACTACATGGAAGAGGAAGGCCCCTGCAATGCCATTTTCTACTTAGTAATTTATATGAAAGTAACTATGGGGAAGTAACAACCTTATGCTGTGTAAAGTTTAGCAAGAAACCCTTGCCCAAAACAACATGCTTGAAATGGGAAAGCTCAAAAGAAATCTTTTGAATTTTCTTTTTTCAAAAAGGAAAAATTGCAATTGCGTGGAAGTTTCAAAATATTATTTTAATTGTGATTATTCATTTCTAATAAATTAAAGTTATTTTGTTGAAAAATCTATAATTATCTATTGGAGTCAGGTAATCTAGAGAAGTTTGATGTCTAGATGTCATGCTCTCATATAACTTGAAAGAATACTGAAACCTGACACCTCATTACTCACAGAAAATAGCCAATCTAATTTACCCATATCAATCCCAAAATCTATTCTTGCAATTTCCATTAAACACAAGCATTGAATTCAACATAAATTCGATGGTGGTTAACTGAATTAAAAGCTCCTTTCAAAAATTAAAGATTTTGATTTCTTTGATGATAAATACAATTGTTGTCCCCTCTCATAATTTCCCTAAAATTATCATGTTTAATTTGAAGGGATGTACACATACAATTTTTCCCTATGAGTTAGCACATCTTTAATATATTGTTACAGCATTTCAAATGTAATATGCCAATCACTGGTATGTCTAGTAGCACTTTCATTGGTCTTAAAAATTAAGGTGTTTGCTGTCAGGTTTTCTATTTCCACCATGTCTTTGCTTTGTAATATCTCAAGTATATTATAACCTTTGATTATAATGTATTTCAAAATACCAACCCCTAACTTTAGGGATCCTCGGTAAATTTCAGAGTCCTTATGTCTCGTTAGGGTTTCTCTCTCGTGTCTGCGTGGGAAGTCTTCTCCTGGTAGAAGACGATGGTCATGGATGATTCTCTGGAGGTGTTGTGGAACCGACTGCAACTAACAGAGGATGAGTGTGAAGGGGGAGTCGTTGGTGTTGGGAGTGAAGAACTCGGGGATTCTTCCGGTTTTGCTATTGTGGGGCCATCAAGGATGAAGTCTGTAACTTGCTGGAAGCGGGTTTCATCGGGGAAGTCACATACATGACATGGCTATCAAATGGAGTAGTAGTAAAAAACCAAATGGAAAATGGAGAATGTCCCCAAACTTTCCCAACCTAGACAAAGTTTGCCACAAAGACCCTTATCCACTGCCCATCATATATAAACTCATAGACGGTGCGTCTGAATACACAAACTCTTAAGCTTCATGGAGGTTACAACCAAATACAAATATATCTAGAAGATGAAGAGAATATGACTTTCATCACCAAAAAAGCAAGTTATTACTATAGGTCATGCCGTTCAAACTAAAGAATGTAGGGACTACCTATCATAGACTCATGAAGGAGGTCTTTCACAGATAGATAGGCTGCAATGTCGAAGTATATATGGATAATATGCTGGTAAAATTGGAAACAAACAAAACCACTTAACGAACCTAGCTAGCCGAAACTTTCGCCGAGTTGCACAAGCACAGCATGCGCATGAACTTGACAAAAGGTGCGTTTGGATTTGAAGTAGGAGAGTTACTCAGGTTCCTCCTTACACATAGAGGAATTGGAACAAATTTACAGAAATGCGAAGCCATTCGAGCTATGGAGCCCTCGAAATCGGTGAGAAATGTGCAATGACTCACCGGCAGAATTGCAACCTTGTCCATATTCATGTCCAAGTCAGCTAACAAATCCCCTCCATTCTTTAAAATTTTAAAGAACGTTGAAAACTTCACATGGACCGAAAAATGGTAGCAAGCACTACAGGACTTGAAATGCTACCTAGCCACACCCCCAATATTGTCCAAACCACAGCCAGGAGAAAGCTTGTACATTTACTTGGCAGTAAGTAACCAAGAGGTGAGTTCGGCGCTCGTTAGAGGACAAGACAAGAGCTAGAGGCCGGAAAACTACACTAGCCACGCCCTCTAGGACCCAAGCTGAGATACTAGAAAATTGAGAAGCTAGCATATGCCCTCGTCTTGGCAGGAGGCCTCCGACCTTACTTTCAGAAACGGATGAATTAATCCATACTGACAAGTGATACAGAATCTCGACCTGGCAAGGTCCATACTTGCATGTTCCTTTGAACTGACCAAGTTCGGGCTGCGTTACCAGCCCAGAGGAGCCATAAAAGCCTAGACCTGAGCCGACTTTGTGGATCTGACGAAGCCAGGAGAAGAGCAACCACAGGGAGACGAAACCCTGAAATCTCCATAAAAATTCTAGTCCATTATTACATCCACATCGTACAACAAGAGATCAGAAACTAGTAGCATAAACTACCATAAGAGTCTTGATGCCATTATGAAAACCATACAAAGATGCCTGCATAACTTTCTAAATTCAGTTTTACGCAGTCTCACTGCTTGTAACAAACAAATATCAACTTAAATATCAGAGTCCTTTTCTCACAAAGAAAGCTGCTTGAGGAATAAGTAAGAAAACATACCTCAAAAGAAAAATATGAGTTTTATCCAATCCATACGCATAGAGTGATGATCATTTACACCGGTTATTAGAGTTCTCATACTTATACCCTTAAGTGACTTCTTGTAAAAGGTGAATTTCATATATCCAACTATTGAAACAAAATTTCTAATGATGTAGATTAAACGCATAAAATTTCATAAAATTTGACAATTAATTCATACTCCGTTGGATTATCTTATTTTGATGAATAATAAGATTTTAAAGTATAAGTAAATTCCGTCAATTAGATTAACTACTTAGGAATTTGTTATATACATAAATTTGGCATGTATGATTAACATCATAGTATCATATGATTTATCAATAAAATTCACCGCTTAGAAAAGTATGTAAATGTTTAAGTTTTATACTCGGTGTAAGTGGATCTCCACCCATACACACACACAAATTTTAGTAGATTGGGATTCAGTCATATTGCTATTTAACATGATAATTTTATGTTAATTAAATCTTGACAATTTATCTAATTAAAAAGATCTCAACGGCATAGATGATGCCATGTCACTATTCCCATAAAAAAAAATTCTCCCTCTTTTCCTCTTTCTCTCCTCCTCACATTCATCTTACTCCTTCACCTTCTCCATGGATTTTTCATCTGTTCCGCATTCTTGAGGCAAAGGAAGTTGAACAAGAGCATTAATCGACTATCCAATATAGTTCTAACACCAAATAACTCTAACACTTGATTATTAATAAAAATCCAAACCCATGTCTGAAAAGTACACCTAAATGACATAGAAAATAAAAGAGGATGACAAGATTGGACTCACCAATTTCGCGCAGATTAAGGCTCAGTCACCACTGGCTCTCTGATAAACATAGGTGTGCCCACCACTTACCACAGTAGTGCCTGTCAAAGTGATTGGTCATAAAGGTGCCAGCTCTACACTTAGCATCGGGGCACTCCTTCCTCAATCTCTGGACCTTGCCAGAATCATCGACCTTGTAGAACTTTAGAACAGCGAGCTTTACCTTCTTCTTATGCTGGATCTTCTTGGGCTTTGTGTAAGTCTTCTTCTTACGTTTTTTAGCACCACCATGAAGCCCAAGAACAAGGTGGAGGGTAGAGTCCTTCTGGGAAAGGAACGGTGGAGGGTAGAGTCCTTCTGGGAAAGGAGGGAGAAATTTTTGCTTTTCTGAAAATGGTGACATAATATTATTTATGCTGTCGAGATATTTTTAATAAGATGAATAATTAATATTTAATTAACATGAGATTGTCATATTAAATAGGATCCGGATCCCATTTTAGTAGAGTTATATAAAGTTTTAGTGAATTTAGCTAAATACACAAATATACTGAAGGTAATAAAAACTTGGTTTGGATACTCCAATGCCTTCTACATATTTTTGATGTTATATTAAGTCACATTGAGCTGGGACGACAAAATTTGAATTATATAACAAATAATTTAAGTGAGCTCGGTGAAACTCAATTTATAGCAAATATTCTAAGGTGATAAAATGACATAATATATTATGCAAATAAACTCAAATTGCTAACGATATGAAGTAATGATATTTATATAACTACTTATAGGACATTTGGTACATTGAATCGTGATTCTATTCCTTAGTAATGACAATTTCTATGTTTGGTAACAAAAAAGGAGCTTGAAATGGCAATTTCATTCCGGCCTTCATTACACAAAAGTGGGAATGACCATTCCTACCTTGAGAAATGAGAATGGCAATTCCATGACTCTCAGAATGAGTATAAATTTTTCTTTTCTAACCTGTCCTCATTCATTTTACAAAATAGCTTAAGGTATCTTTATAATAAAACGTACCTAAAATCATGCGCTAAATAAAGGAGTATTTGTGTATTTTAGTATAGATTTATTCCATGTATCAAACAATAGAAAGGCATGGAAAGCCACTCCATTCCTAGAATTAAGGAATTTAAAGGAATGATGAATGCTGGTGATGCAGCAACTGGTCTGCAATATATGAGTAATTCCACATATTATTCGGTGGTCATCACAATGAAAGGGACTCAAATGGAGTTACAAAGGATCTTAACTAGTTTTGCAACTTTTGATTTATCAAATAACATGTTTGAAGAGGAGATTCCAAATGTCTTAGGAAAGATAGTTTCACTTAAAGGGCTTAACCTTTCACATAATAGAATCATTGGCTACATTCCCCAATCATTTAGAAATGTGGTAAACCTGGAATGGTTAGATCTCTCATCAAACAAGATCAAGGGTGAGATTCCTATGGCATTGACACTTCTGAAATTTCTTGCTTTGTTGAACCTCTTGCAGAACCAGCTTGAGGGAATAATACCTCAAGGGAAACAGTTCAATACATTCCCAAATGATTCCTATTCTGGAAATCCCAGGCTATGTGGATTTCCTTTGTCAAAGAAATGGAGCAAGGATGAAGAAGAGCAACCACCATATTCATCAACCTTTCATAATGAAGAAGAATTGGGATTCGGTTGGAAACTTGTAGCATTGGGATATGAATGTGGAATGGTATCTGGAGTGTTTATGGGATATGTTGTTTTCTCTACGAAACCTCGATGGCTTCTAAGGATTCTTGTAGATTATTATGGTGTGCTTCTTGTGACTTCATTCTCTTAATATCATAATATGATCTAGTACATCTCTTAGTACGAATAGGAATGTCGCTTAACTTTTTGTGATAGACTTCTATAGCAGTTGTTTGAACTGGAGGTGAATTAATCATCAAATGTATGTGTACTACCCTTCAAAATAAAAACAATGTCAACTCTTGAGTTCAACGGTCTTCCATTCATTAGTATTCAGATCACAGTATATCTAAATATCTTAATTGGACCAATTTTGTGGCATAACTACATGAAATCACAAGCTCATTAAAGCCTCTATGTCATTATTTTTTTATTTTTGGTGGAAGCCTATATGTCATTGTTGTTTTGCCAATTAATGAGCATGCTATATATCATTCTCTCTATATATAAATTATAGGGAGCGACTATTTTCATATCCTATTTTGTTAATGTCACACTCTATTTAATGTCTAATTATTATAGACTAAATTACCCAAATTCTAAAAAGTTTTAGAGTAAAACCTTATTTTAGTCCTTGGAAAATGCAGTCACTGACAAATTCATCTTCCAAAAATTTTCGGTGACAAATTAGTTCTTGAATTATTATTCCGTTGGATAAATCGGTCCTTAAATATCACTAACGGGACCTTACCGGATGACTAATTTGTCTGACGGAATAATAATTCAAAAACTAATTTGTCACCGAAAATTTTTGGAGACCGAATTTGTCAATGGNTTTGTCAATGGCTACATTTTTTAATGACTAAAAAAGGGTTTCACTCAAAGTTTTATCTCTTAAAAAAATATAAAAAGTTTTACATATTGAATTAAGTATAAGGTATGATTATGTAAATAAATGATATTACTAATTTATTACATAGGGGATAATTTTGTTTATATAATAAGTTTTTAATAAATAGGGTGTGACATTAGTAATAGTAAGTGTGAAAATAGCAATTCCCAAATTATATTGTTTTACTTTTTACTTTCTTATGCTACTAAAAGAACAGAACTCATATCAAATGAAGAGAAAAACAAAAAAACTCAAATTAATGAGTAATGCTACTTAGTTAAAGTTTAATTTACTCTATTCAACTTTGGGTCGTGTACAATTTACCCCTAAATGTTTAAAAACATGCCAAAAAAAAAACCTTATACTTTTAAAATGTGTAAAAGACCTCCTTTTGCCAAACAAACATTATTTTTAAACAGAAAACATGATGTGCAAGTCATGTGATCATCTTTGCCTTCCAAAAATCTGTCTCTGTAATTTTTTATCATTTTTCCCTCCCTTCATTAACCTTACCATATCAAACAAACCAAACAATCTCAAGAGCTAATAACAGATACTGACTGTAGTGTTTCTACTGCTCAAAGTGCGTACCCCATGCTTCCACAGTGGTTTCTCTTCTGGGCTCTGCAGATTTGTTGTTGTTATTGGGTTGTACTGATTTCTATCCTCGAACCCAAATTTGGGGTCAGAATTAGGTTCTTCATCTGATATTCTTGTGCAATTATCTAGTTCTACCAGCTTTCTCATTTTGTGCAGGCTCTTTTATCTCATTTCTGAATTATTTTGTAGTGAGAGAAAGTTGGAAAAGATAGGATGTGGGACAAGTCCGAAGTATTGGAGGCTGTGTTGAAGCAAGGTGTGTGGATTTGGTAATAGATCTGAAGCACTTGAAGCCTTTGTTGGTTGCCTATGTTCTGTGCTCACTTTGTTTCATTGATAGTCTCTTTGGTTATGTTTTTCAACTTAATTTGTGAATGCAGGTTTTCAACTTTTTACAATGACTCTCTCTTACGCAGGTTTTTGGGCGGGGAAGATGATCACATGTCTTGCACGTGATGTTTGCCATCCAAAAATAATGTTTGTCCGACAAAAGGAGATTTTTTACACATTTTAAAACTGTAAGAGGTTTTTTTGCACGTTTTAAAATACTTGAGGTAAATTGCACATGACCCAAAGTTAAAGAGGGTAAATTGAACTTTTTCCAAAAGTTAACATTGTGTTAAAATTGTAATATAGTTGTTAGATGAAAAAAATGATAAGAACTACATATTTATCCAATAGAAGTTACAATTTCATATTATTCTAGTAGCAATTTCAGCAGTAAAATTATGACTCAGTGTAGACACCGTATTTTGTCTAGGACCTTTTTCAATTTGTTTGATTTTGTTTGAAAAAATTAATATAATTACAAAGTGTGGAAAATTATTTTAATTTAGCTTCCTTTCAATTTTTTGTAAGTTTTTATTTATTAATTGTTAAGTACCTTTCAAAAAAATAAAAGGAGCAAAAATGGGAATATGAGATAAGCATGTAAAGCATGCTTCTTAAAAAAAGGGAAAAGAAAAAAAAAGTTACATGGATAAGATTTAAAGAGATAGAAGAGATATTTTGGTAATTTGTCCAAAGGGGTATTTTTGAAAAAAAACAAAAAGATATTGTAACCCTAAATGGGCTTCACCGTCCATTTCAAAATAAAGGAATGGGGTGCCTTGTTAGCACAAGGCTAAAAGAGAAGGTGAAATAAACAAACAAAAAAAAAAAGGGAAAAGAGGCCTGTGGATGGAAGAGAAAGAGTTAGAGAGAAAAGAAGAAAAAGACAAAAATGTAAGTGAGAGCATGAAAAAAAAAATGAAAAAAAAAAGATAAAGAAAGGGAGAAAGGAGAGACCCAACGGGTAAAGGCATGAAAGAAAGAAATAGAGGGAGACCCAATGGATAAAGAGAATAGAAGGGAGGCCATCGTGTAAGAGCTAGAGAAAAAAAAAAATAGTAAGAGCAAGAGGAAAGAGAATAGAGAGAACCCAAAGGAAAAATAGAGGAAAATAGAAGAAAGAGAGCTAGAGAAAGATAGGCCTAGAGAGAGACCAAGGAGGATAACCAAAAGGAAAGTTTAAAGAAAAAAAGATCAAAACCTAGCCAAGGTATGCTTCTTTTTGCCTAATACTCTCATTTTTTTTTTGTTTATGATTTCAAAGTTATAAGGTGTTTAGATGTGAGATTTTGATTAGTTTTATCATACTCTACTCTCTATTTTGTTCCCTCCTTTTGTTATTTAGTTTATTTAACTTGTGGGTTCTTCATTATTTACTTCATTTTTCTTTATTTTTCTCTTCAATTATACATGATACTTGAAGCCTAGAAGGGGTAAAAATATTTGGAGTAGAAGAGTTTCATATTTGGTTTATGTATTTCTATTACTTCATTTTTCTTTATTTTTCTCTTCAATGATACATGATACTTGAAGCCTAGAAGGGGTAAAAATATTTGGAGTAGAAGAGTTTCATATTTGGTTTATGTATTTCTCTATTTAGTTTCTTGTATTTATTTATTTATTTCTCATTTTTGGTTCTTCATTATTTACTTCATTTTTCTCTATTTTTCTCTTCAATGACCCATGATAATTGAAGCCTAGAAAGGCTAAAAATATTTGGGGTAGAAGAGTTTCATATTTAGTTTATGTATTTCTCCATTTAATTTCCTATATTTATTTATGCATTTTTTTTTATTTCTCATTTTTGGTTCTTCACTTTTTTTTTTTTTTTTTTTTTTNTGCAAAGGTTTATTGTCTATTATCTTCTCCTATATGTTGGTATTGTTTTTTGTTATTTGGGTTTTTGTTTTTTTTGTGGTATTGGTTCTCGTTTCTCTTGCCTGTATTTCCTTTTGGTCAAATAGTGAGAACTCATACTTGACTTTTCTTGTTACTACTACTTTCTTATTTAGTTTTATCTATTTATTTATTCATACATTTGCTTTGCTTTCTCTCTCTCTCTCACTCTCTTTGTTGGTTCTTCCTTTTACACAAAGGTTTAGTGTCTATTATTTTCTCTTACACGTTGGTCATGTTTTTGATGCTTGGGTTCATTCCTTTAATGTTGTTGATTCTTGTTCCCTTGCATTTATTCTCTTTTGGGTCAAATAGTCAAAACTTGTGGCTTTCTTGTCTTGTTATTGTTATTTGGTTTATGCACGTTGCTCTTTTTGTTTAATTCTTTCTTCTAACTTGGTCATTTTGTTGTTTCTTTCTATGTGTGTTCCTTGCTCTTTCATTTTTATTGATCATGCATTATGATTTTTTGCTTTATCATTTTTGTTTCCTTTTTGTCTTTATATTTCTATTTTTATTACTTTATATTATGTCTACGGTTTTGGTATTCAAGTGAATCTTATTTTTAAGTTAATGTTGGTCTTCTTGTTTATTTACATTATTGGCTAAGAGTTAAGTTTGGGTTACTGCCATTTCATTTTTATTATGGTTATATTGTGGTCATCTAGTTTTATTTGTTTTAAGCTACTACCTTATGTAATTAAAAAAAAAAAAAAGTGTGGTTTATCTTGTTTAATTGGCTGTTTCATTGTAGTTCAAGGGCTGTTTTGGTTTTTTTTTTTTATTATTTTTTGTTACTGTTTTGACCTTAAAATGTTGACTACTTTGGTCTATTTTTGTTACTGTTTTAATATTAAAATGGTGGTTGTTTATTGCTTGCTGTTTTTGGCATTATTTAGTGTTGTTTTAGTCTTATTTTTGCTTGCTGTGTTGATAATATTTTGTGTTGATTTTGGTCATTTTTGTTTGCTGTTTTGATGCTAAAAATGGGGAGGGCTGCCATATTTGATGTTGTAACTTCCATTTTCTTTTGATATTTGGAAATTTTCATTGAGCCTTCAATGTTGATGCTTGAGAATTTCAGCAAGTTGGGAATTTGATTTTGAAACATCAATCGGAAGCTTGGAGTTGGAAGAATGTCATTCCTTTTCTTTTTATTTTGAATGTAATTAAAATGCTATTCTCCGAGACAAATATTGTAATACTTATACTCATACATTTGCATAACATTTAGGAATGTGATTGGACGATTAATCTCCATAGGCCCCTTACTTATCATGGAAAGATAGAGCGATCAATCTGAATATCGGGTGCCCACTCTATCCATCCTAGGTAAGGATAAGCATCACCTTGGAAACACTTTATATGATGAACGGGTGGAAGGATTATGACTCGTTAGTTGCATGCATAGCACATTTAATTTTAGTTTCAATTGCTTTTTGTCATTTCTAGAATATTTGATATTTTATTATTTGTACGCATGTTTAGATCCTTATTTGAGAGCAATGGAAGACTAGAATGATCCATTTTTTGAAAACTTTGTTCTTTGATTTTTTGCATTAATCTAATTTCTTCCTTTTATATAAAAGAAAAAAAAACGTGAAAGAAATAGAAAAGGAAAAATGTTTTCTTTGTTTTAAAAATTTTGTTTCTTTTGTTTTCTCTAAAAGAACTACAAAGGCTTTGATCCCTAATTAGGGTATGTAGGAGCTTGCAGAAGAAGCAAGCAAGTCTGATTTTAAATAAATTCCTCGTTTCATTTTCTTTCCTAATAAACAAAAATAATCATTTCATTTTTAATATTGTATTCTCTTAGATAGCATAATAACGGCTCACGCCGCCCATTGGCTCACAAAGCTCCCTACTTCTGATAGGAGAGGCACTTAAGCTAGCTTGAGACATCTTTTACATTCATTATTTTTCTTATTTATATGTATATATGTATGTTATTTGTTTAGGGATAATATAAATACATTGTTGGTCATAACTAATTTGCACAATTAATTTCGGATAACAGTCTATTAGATAGGTGTTGTGGGGTGCCTAACATCTTCCCCACACACAATAGACTCGCGAACCCTCTTTGGTTTGTAGATCAATTTTTTAAAAAAAAAATAAAAGAGGTTTTTCAATTGTTTCCCATTTTTTTTAATACAATTGATGGTGACTCCAAGTTTTTCCTTTGAAAAATAATCTTTTTTTAAAATTCCGTCATTCGCGTCGTAATGACATTTAGGTACGTTATAATAGTTTAGCGACTCCACTGGAGACTACTTGGAGAGTCAAGCCTCAAAAATTAGTTGTGTAAATTTAGTATGGCCGTTTGTATTTCGTTTATCCATTTGTTTGTTTATGCTATGTAATTTTGTTTATAATTCATTTGTATATGTATTCTATTGTTTATTTATTTCTGCATTTTGTAGATAGTTATATCCTATTGCATATTTATCATGTATTTTCCATTGCAGGGGGTAGATGTAGGACGAGGTTTGTATGCTTTCCCTGCACACACAATACACCAACACTGCTACCTAACACATACTTTTGGCTCTATACCTGGGCTCCAGGTTCGCCTAGAATTAGAAGGGAGTCTAGTGTTGTCACCAAAGATATATGCTTTGGCAATTTACACGAAAGCTTTTGCTCAGATCATGTCTCATTCTACTAACTAGAGTAAACATGAGAGTTTGTCTCTTTGTCTATCCATGCTAGTAAAGTGAGGTTTTTCACCATGTTGGTGGAGATGATCTGGGGACTTTTGACTATCTAGGATATTAGACATATGCAATCATGCACAACTAATATGAATTTAGAAATCCTACCTGTGTAAGGTTAGAACCTCGTTGTTAGGCTAGAACTCCTAACTTAGGATGTTCAACCATTTTCCTAGGACATTGGGGGAAACACCTCTCTTGCGTTTCTTTATATGCATTAGTGTTCTTTTTTGGATGTTGTGTGTGTGCTTATCTTCTTTTATGTTTAGTTTCTTATTAATTTCATGTTTTCTTTTCAGAGAGTGCATTGATTTGATATTTGGTTCAACCATGAATAATATGAAATATTTTTCCAAAGATACCCATATTTCCCAAGCATTCATGCATCATACAGAAACATAACAAGCCGTAGAAGGTGATTGTCTACCAAGAGGTCATGTTAGCTAGCTTCCCAAAAATTTTGTGGTTAAGGTGGAAGTCAATGATGTTGAGATCATTATGAGTACTATAGGAGGATTCCATTTGATATGCAAAGACATTTCCTTAAGGCTTACAGGAACATCTACGAGCTTACCAAGATCAAAGTGAAAGAAATGGGATTGATCGCTATGGTGCATTACTGGGACTTGACATATCGGTGTCTGACTTTCAAAGATCTTGATGCTACACCAACTTTGGAGGAATATGCTTATATGCTTAAATTGCCCTTAACACAAGGGAGCCAAGTGTACTCATATGGGAAGAATTTGGTATCTCTTGCTAGAATTGGGTCTAAATTGCTAGGCATAGATGCAAATGAGGTAGAAGGTAGGATGCTTAAGAAGGAGGGTAATGGGTTTGTATGGCCAATGTCTTTCATAAAGAAGTATATGCAAAGCTTCTTAGAGCAAGAAAAGTGGATGGCTTTGAGTAAATTAGTGGCTTTGTCGATATATGGGTTGATTTTATTCCCTGCTATTAAAAACTCCATTAGTCAATTAGCCATGGATATTTATTTGAAAGTCGAACACAAGATAAACCCAGTACCCACCATGCACTACCCGGGGTCGTACCTCCAAACTGCTCATACATTGCAATGTGCGTGTCAACCTCGGGCTTAACATAAACAAGGGCAAAGATATTGGCTCGGTCTGAGACAGCTGAGCAACACTCTTCCCTTTGTCCTTCTTGAAGGGCCCAAATGCCAGAGATGAACATTGTGAAGGGTCTGAAATCTGTAATACAAAAAAGTAATTAATTAAGCATAAATTAATAATACAATAAATTAGCTAAACCCTAAACCCTAACTACTAAACACTAACCCTTAAACCCTAAACCTTAAATCCCAAACTCTAAACTTCTAAACTCTAAACCCTTAAACTCTAAACTTTAAACCCTAAACTCCTAAACTCTAAATCCCTACACTTTAAACCCTAAACCCTATCATTAACCATAACCCTTAAACCCCTAAACACTAACCTTAAACCATAATCCTAACCCTCTAAACTTCTAACCCTAACCCTTAAATCCCTATACCCTAACTCTAACCCCTAAACCCTTAAACCATAACTCTAACCCTAACCCTAAACCCCAAATTCCTAAATCTGAAACCCTAAACCCTAAACCAAAAATTAGACAAAGTCTCTCAAAAAACTTGAACAATCCAAGAATTCAAAATTTCACATAAATTATATAGGAACCCAGTCACAAAATAAAAATTCATTAAATAACTAGAATTAGCTAGCTGTATAGGTAAAAATTACACAACAATAAGAAAAATTACAAAACTAATTCTACACTATTCAAAAAATTCAAAAAAAAATCTAGGATTATTTCACATCAATAATATAACAAAAAATCAACCTAATCTTAACAAATGATATCAAATTTATTATCAATTTCACTACCTAAATTCAGCCATAAACCTACACTATTTAGCTACATAAAAAAACAACTCCTATACTACCTAAAATCACCAACAAACATTCTAAAAAGATAAAACACATAATTTACATGCAAATTAATAGACAATTCCTCATAGAAAATGGTGGAGAAAGGTCTGGGAAGAGAAAGAGAGAACAAAGGGGAGGGAGTTTGGAGAAATTTTCAAAATAGAGGCTGCAGCTGCGCGAGGAAGATGAAACATAGAGTTTTTCACAGATTTTCTCATGAAATTTGTCCATGAAAAAAACTTTAAAATTTAAATTTTAAGTGAAACAGTGCGCAACATTTTTCTCATATACTTTCTCATGGAGTTATTACGTCATGAGAAAGTCCATGAGAAGATTTGATTTTTCTCGCAAACAATGTCTAGGAGAACACTAGCCACAATAATGATGATGGTTGGAATGTTTTTTCTCATGGATGCCTGTGTCCGTGGAAAAATCCTAATAGTCAAAAGTAGTAAGAATTTCCATGAGAAATTGGGTGATTTTTTCACGGAATATTGTTCTGTGAGAAAAATCTCTTTTTTCTTGTAGTGCTCTGAATAAATTTTTTTAGATTCATTTTGAAATATTGACATTATTTATGAACAATTTAATTAATTCTTCTTTTAATTCGTCACTTATATTTAATGATTTTTTTATTGGAAAATTATTTTTATAATCCTCAATTTGACCACACTTGTAACAGACTGATCCTTTATAATGCTTTTTTAAATTTTGAATTTTGATAAGGTTTATTTTGAATTTTTGAAGTTTTACTTGATTCTCCTTTATCACAATATCTTTTGATCTTACTGTATATTTTATTCATATATTCCTTTTTTAAATATTTTAAGCGTTTTTTCCTATTTCTTGAAGAATGATGAATTAACTTGTTATCAAAACCCATTTGATTACAAATATTTCCTAATTCATATTTTCTTTTATGACTATCTGTTTAAATTTTATATCATTACATTAAGTCATTATTTCTTGATTAATAGCACTAACTAGTTGACCATATGAAGAGGTTTCATAAAAACTTGTGTTAATGGTAAACCTTGGTTTGTTCCATAAGTTATTAACCTTTCTTTAACTTTTTTTTGTAAATAGCCTTAGAAATCCACAAATGAATTATTCTTTCCAATAGGCTACGTTGCAGTCATTTCTTAAAAATGATTTTGAAAAAAATACATATTTATACCATTTTAAATTTGAAAGTCTTCTACATCTTAAATTGGTTAAGATTTCTAATGATTTTTTCTTGAAAGTTTTGAGGTTTCACTTATAAAGTGTTTAATTATAGCATAAATTAAAATTTATATACTATTTGAATTATTAGTTTTAGGATCTATTAAATTTTCTATTTCCATTCTTTGATCTTTAGTGAGATAATTATTCCACCATACTCTTAATTGATCAATGAAACCACTAGCAATTATTCTAAGAATATTTTTTAGATCTGCTGTAAGATTTTTAACCCTAAAGGCACAAACTTCCATGAGCATTTCATCTGTGTGATTTAATATTTCTTGTTCACTTATGCCATCAACATTTCATTCATAAATACTATTTCCATTATGCCTTGAATGGACATATTGATTTCTTTCTTCAAATTGAATGTCAGGAAGAGTAGATCTTGAATAATAATTTCTAGTTTGATATGTTCTTTGTCCTAATTTTGATTTTTATTTAAGTCTATTTATTGCTAAATCATCTTCTTCATTGTTGCTCATATTTATTGATTTTTTTTTTTTATCTTTTTCAAGATTTTTAAGTTTTTCTACTATTAGATTTAATGTTTCTTCTTTTTTCAAATTTAATGTCTTTTATTTTTGAAAATTTTGGTATCTTGTAATAGGTTGTTGGATTTTTGAAATTGTGTATAAGATAGAAAATGAAGAGGAAGAATGAGAAGAGGATCCTACTCCCAATGAATTCTTTGGAATTGAAGTATGGTTTTCAATTCTATTTATTTGATTTGACATAGTTTTGAATATTTGATTCCTATAATTATTTTGATACTGTATATTTTTAATATCTTTTAATGAAGGATTATCTTTGTCGGGACCATTTGCTATTTTGAATGGGGAGGCTACTACTTCTTCATTACGAATATTTTTTTATGGTAAATTCTTCTAAAGGAGGATGTATTGAAGTAATGGTTTAATTTGATGTAGTTTTCCAATCTTGAGTTATTCTAGTATTTGTATTAATTTTTCTTGTTATAGAATAATGATAATATATATTATGTCCTTCAGCATAATCTTCAAATCATTTAAAGAAAGGTAAATTTATTTTCATTACTTCTAATTCATAGAAGTAAAGTATTTTAAGTTTCTCTCTTATATCTTTATTGTATTTTTAAAAATACCAATCTCTTTTTTCTTTATTATAATTTTCCATGAATTATTTGGATATGAAATTTAATTGATTATGAAAATCTGATCTTATTGGAGATATATTTGGTGAATCTAAGTTTTGATTTTATATACAAGTTTTGGAACTACAATATTAATTGAAGATGAATCTATTGATCTTCTTATAGAATTATAATGAGTTCAAGTTTCATACTTAAAAGAATTTGATTTACTAAACTTAAGTTTAATATTTTTAGAAGGAGACATAATATGATCTAATTCTGAAATTTCTAAAGGTTTAGAAGGAACAACTTCTTCTAATTTTCATTCTTCTACATATGAGATTTTATCATATCTTAATCTTCCAGGGGTTATTAATTGAGAATTTTGTGTATTTACTTCCATTATTAAAGTTTTATGTTTTGGAGATTGATTTACGCAACCAATATTAATTTTTGTTATCATTACTTTATAACATATTCTATATATAATTGCCATATGTTCTATTCCTGTAAGAAATTTATCTTTTTTTTTTACTTAAGTTTTAATTCTAAAAATTTTGATTTTTTATATGACTTATACTTATAGTGTAATTTGGGAAACAATTAAAATATATTGGTCAATCATGAATATTTGATTAAATAACTCTTATGACCAAGTCTTTGAAGTATACTACTCTTTTATCTCTAAGGCATAATAAGATGGG
This sequence comes from Cercis canadensis, assembly GCA_003255065.1. Lineage (NCBI taxonomy): Eukaryota > Viridiplantae > Streptophyta > Magnoliopsida > Fabales > Fabaceae > Cercis > Cercis canadensis. Next base: position 41,890 of record QAOA01000324.1, read on the forward strand.
TGTATCTATAGCTAGTCTGTGAAGAGGTTTGATAGCTAGTTGAATTAATTCTATATGGAGACATTTAAAATTTGCATTTCTATGTTTTTTGATCATATATTCTGAAAGAAGATAAATTATATCTTTTAATTTTTTTTAAATTGATATTGTATGTTCTATTGTTTTAATTATATAATTTTGAAATATCTCAAAGCTACCTTTTTGATAGACTTCTCTTGTTGATATTTTTGGAATAGTCCAATTTTGTAAGCTTTGTTTGATTCTTGAAATAATAATTTCTTTACTATTAATATTATATTGATTATCTAGTGAATAATCATGTTCTTCTATATTTGAACTAGAAGATTCATATCTGTTAGACAATAATTTTTTAATCATCTTCAATATTATAATTTATCTTAATTTAAATCAAATTAATTATATTTCTTAAACTTATCAGGACCACTACGCTGACCAATGATTTTATTGTCTCCCTAGGACTTATTACTAAGACCACGTTTTTCGGCTAACCAACACTAAGTCAAGAAAGACTCTTAATTTTCTTAAAGTTTTGATATCTTATAAAGTCTTAGACTTTAAAGATGTATGTCCAACTTAATGAATTTTTAAATCAAATATTAAGACAATGACCAAACAGCTAAACAAGCAAGAGTTTTATTTTAGACAGCAAAGTATGAAATTCTTCTTGTTCTTAATATTAATTCTCTTTGAGATATTTGTTTGTAATAAGGATCTAACATTTGAATAAGTTCTTTATCTTGAAGCATACTCCTATAATTGATTTTCTAAGAGGGCGTACCCCATATACCAATTGGCTTTATAGCCAAACCACCTAGCTATAATTGATATCTAATATATATCCACTGCTATTTGAATAATCTTATGGCTCTGATACTAAACTGGGCAGGATCTATCAGAATCATACAAATTGAACTAAGATATAAAGTAAAGTATTGAAAGGAAATGCCAAATGAAATAAAGCATTGAAAGGAGATAGAGATAAAGAAAAAGCAAGTCAAGATAAGATTAAAAAAAAACACATGTGTTTGAAGTTGCCGGAATATGACTTTAGAATAATAATTTTTGGTGTGAACAGTGTTTATGAACAATATGTGAATATTATTTTTGAACAGTTATATTGATCATACTGTTCATAGTACTTTTCATATTATTGTTTATGTAATATTCAAAAATACTGTTTATATTATTGTTCAAACCGAAAATCATTATTTTAAAATCATGTTCGAACTTCAAAATATGTGTTTCTCTATCTTAGCTTGACCTTTTTTTTATTTTATCTTTTTATCTCTTTTCAATGCTTTATTTCATTTCTCATTTCCTTTCAATATATATATATATATATATTAAGGAGATTTCTTAGATTTTTTTGATACGAATGTGATATGTCATTATCACATAAAACAATTAATGTGTGAATGATATGTGTAATTGATAACTTGAAGCCAACAATTTTCAAGTTTATTTAAGAGAATAGAATAAATAATATTTTATATCATCTAATAAAATATAAAAATTACGTCTTAATAATAAATATTTATCACGTCAGTATGACATGACATATATATATATATCATACCATAGAATCCTTAATATATTAAAAATTATAATCCATGTTATTTTATTTTATTTTTTCGTCCTTTGTTTCCTCCTAACAGCTCAAGGCAGTTTCGTGCTTTGTTCAATATATTGAAAATTAATAATATTGCTACACATAATATTTAAAAATATTTATACATATATTAAACATTAAATATCTTTTTTCTCTTGTGCTTTGTTTTGGGTTTCTTTACCTCAATATTTAGTTTGTAAAATAAAATACTAAACTACTCAAGTTTTAAAACTATATATTAAAATATTAATGTTTTTATATTTTTAAATAGACTCTCGAGTCATTCCATCCACATTTGAAACAACTTTTAAATTGCTTTATTTGCAAATTGAGGAACCCAAAACATAAATTGTCCAATCACTTGGTAGGTCAAATTGGGAAAAGTGAGAGTCATATTAAGAGAAGTCTATGTGCTATTTTTAAATAGACTCTCGAGTCATTCCATCCACATTTGAAACAACTTTTAAATTGCTTTATTTGCAAATTGAGGAACCCAAAACATAAATTGTCCAATCACTTGGTAGGTCAAATTGGGAGAAGTGAGAGTCATATTAAGAGAAGTCTATGTGCCTTTTGTGTAGCTCCATCAAAGGATAGAGTGACATTTAAATTCGTTCCATCAATAAATGGACCCACCAAACAACACATTAGGCCTGCATTGAAGGTAGCTCCATGCATTGATGGAGCAACTTCAAGTGTCACTCCATCAATAAATGGAGCGACCTTTAAAACGGTCAAACATACATTGAAGGTTGCTATATTTATTGATAGAGCGATTTAAAGTGTCACTCTCCATGAAAAAATAAAACCACGCCAAAGACACTTTAACTTCTCTCAATAACAAGTCGCTCCAGATGTAAATTAAGCAATTCGAAAATATCAAAGAATTAGTCTTTTAATATTTTATTGTGCAAACTTGATTATTGAGATGAAAAGGTCTTTGTTTTGCCAAAAGGCATAAACACTCAAAGTGAAATGACTGTTACTTTCATAAAATAAAGAAAGACCAAATAAATACGAGTTTTCAAGGTTAATTAATCAAAATAATATAATTTTATAAAAGAATTATCTAAATAGAACTATTTTAAAAGTATTTACAGAACTATTTTAAAAGTATTTACTTAAATAATTATGTTTTCATTAAAATATAATTTTATAAAATGACAANGTATTTACTTAAATAATTATGTTTTCATTAACATATAATTTTATAAAATGACAAAAATAATCTAACTGAATAAAAGTCAGCGGGAGCTCTCATATTTTGACTTTAATATTATAATTTGACAATTTATTTACATAAATATTACATTTTCTAACTTATTTACTTAAATATTATATTTTAAAAAAAAATTAAAAAAACAAAACAAAACATGTGCACTGGGGCTCACGGGACGTGCCAACTGTCAGTTGACGTGTCTCCACTGAACACGCCGATTGATAGCCGCGTGTCCCCTTAACATTTATTTATTCCATTTACACTATAATATCACATATCAACAAACGCACCCAACCCCATCTCCATGTGTTCAACTTCAACACATTGATTGGACAAGAACACTAACTACCAAACAAAAAGAAAATAAAGAAAAGGGAAGCCATAACCAAGAAAAAGAGCCGGAGCTCACTTCCCTTGTTGTTTGGGAGGAAAAAAAAGGAAGCTCCCTTCTTTTGGCAGCAAAAAATATTATGGTGTAAATGGTATAAATGAATGTTGTAGGGACATGTCGGCTGCTAGTCGACATATCCGGTAGAGACATGTCAACTGGCAATTGACGCATCCCTTAGACCCCAATGTAATAGTTGTTTTTTTTTTTAGANTTTAATTTTTTTTTAAATTGTAATATTTAAGTAAATAAGTTAAAAAGTGTAATAATTGTATAAATAAATTGTCAAATTATAATATCGAAGTTAATGAATTCTCATATTTTTTTTCTCTCTCAAAATCTTGCTATTTATCTTTCTTCATCCATCATATCTCCTTTTAAAAGTCATTATCCTTTTTTGGCCTTATATGTTTTTTTCTCTTTCTTAATCCTACATTTTTTTGTGGTAATTTAATTGAAATAATACACTTGTACAAATTATTTACATAATTGGAATACTTTTTAAACTATTTATGTAAAATTAGCATTTTTAAATATTTTATTAATTTTTTAATCAAAGTTAAACACACTTTTATTTACGTAAAACATGTATAAATTAAACACACTTTAAAGCATTTTAACCCAAAAATATATATACTATTCATTGGGTACTCTTTAAAAAAAGTAAAAAGAGACATTTTACAAAAAAAAAAAAAATGTTTCTAAAGAATACACTTTACAGCAATTCAATCACGTTTTTGCCAAAAAAAAAAAGGTCACGCTTTTTTCATGTGAAACACGATTTTGCCAAAATCATGTCCTATTTTAAAACTCAAAAAAATCTCTTCAACAAAGATCAAATGGAACTTATAATAGCCTAAAAGATTTTACCTTAAGCGGATGGTTGGTGCTTTGCATAATACTTCTGTTGTAGTACCAGAGTTTAGTTTCAAATATATGTTTTTTTTATTGTTATTTGAGAAATATATGCCAATTTTCATGATTTTTTAATTTATGAATGAGTTTTAAAGCAGTCTAAGAGTGGTTCGTAGCTAAAGAATTTTTTTTTAGTTTTAAAATATTATGCTTCAAAAAAAAATGAATACACTCTTAACAAAAGCGTGTTCCACATAAAAAAAGTATTATATCTTTTTTAATAAAAACGTGACCTCTTTTTTTTTAGAAAATGCGTGATTGAGTTGTTCTAAAACATGTTATTTGAGAATACATTTTTCTTGTAAAACATCTCTTTTTACACTTTTCTAAAGAGTACTAAGTAAATAGTATACACAGTTTTAAATTAAAATACTCTAAAACGTATTCAATTTTTACACGTTTTAAAATCGTATTTAATTTTGGTTAAAAAATTAATAAAATATTTAAAAATATCAATTTTACATAAATAATTTAAAAAATACCTCATTTGTATAAATAATTTATACAAATATATTATTTCAGTCAAAATTACCTCTTTTTGTTGGTTTTTTTTCTCTTTTTCTTCATCAAAACACAATTCAATTAAACTTTATGATTAATTAACCAAAATAATACAATTTCATAAAAAAAAAAAATTACCTAAATAGTAGCTCAATAGAAAACAAAACAAAAAAACAACTAACATAAAGATGTAAAATCAGAGAAAAAAAAAAAAGAATTCTCCTTTTTTGGCCTTACATGCTTTTTCTTTCTTAATTCTACATTTTTTGTTGGTTGTTTTTTTCCTTTCTCTTCATCAAAGAGACAATTCAATTAAACTTTATGATTAATTAACCAAAATAATACAATTTTATAAAAAAAAAATTTACCTAAATAGTAGCTCAATAAAAAACAAAACAACAAAAACATGTGAAGCCAAAGGAAAAGAGTGTTTTAGAAGGAGATACAATGAAAGAAAAACCAAAGACAGGGAAAGCTTGATAGAGACATTGTGAGACGTTAAGATTGAAAAAAAGGTCACGCCACTTCACTAATGACAAGATCCCTCAAATCCCACCAGATCATTTTTATCATTTTGCAAAATTATATTTTAATAAAAATAACCACATTTAAATAAATACTTTTAAACCAANACAATGAAAGAAAAACCAAAGACAGGGAAAGCTTGATAGAGACATTGTGAGACTTTAAGATTGAAAAAAAGGTCACGCCACTTCACTAATGACAAGATCCCTCAAATCCCACCAGATCATTTTTATCATTTTGCAAAATTATATTTTAATAAAAATAACCACATTTAAATAAATACTTTTAAACCAATCCTATTTAAGTAATTCTTTTAACCAAGTTTCATAGCTTACATCACTCTCATTAATTTCACATAAGATGTATAAAAGTGAAACAACCCTTGATTGTTAGGGCATAACAAGCCTAGCCTTAGCGTATGAAGCCCTGTCATAGGTCGCAATGCAAACCAATGGTCTTTTTTTTTTCTTTTCTTTTTTCTGAAAATAGAGTGATCATGCCCCTCTCACAAGACGGAACAAAGCAAAAAGAAGGAACAAGAACATCAGATATATTCAATACAAGTACAAAATGTTTTAAAAAAAACTATTTGTGTAAAATGTTTTGAACCTATGAATATTGGTGTGAAAAAAGCCTGACTGTAGCCTATGATCATTTTCAAGGTAATTTAGAAGTTGGGAAGAAAAACTATAATCACTCCATGTAGTCTAGCTTACAGGAGGTTTAAACTTACAAAGATCCTAAATTAAATTTAAATGCAACACTCCCAAAGGAACGGAAGAGGTATACTTGGAGTACTATAACTTAAGCATTATCTGCTCTCATTAATTCGCCCTTTGTATCTTTCAATAGTGTTTCCTATTTGCTTACAGAATTACAGAAAACATCTTCATACATAAGAGAGGGCTTTCCAGATCCAATACTTTAAAACAGTGTTAGGTACGAGAATTCATACCTGTGGGCATGACAACAATAAATCTTGATATATTGTAAAACCTAAAGCCAACGATCGACAATAAAGCTAAAACATTTGAATATTACATTTTCAGTTAGTTAGGCATGACACAAGATTCTTTTACTGAAACTGAACTTAAAAGTAATCACAGTATCCAATATGAGATCTACCAACAATCCTCTATGAGATCTAATTAAGATTTTTCTCGCAGAATATGCTAAACTTAAATGAAAAAAAAAAAGCAAGATTAATAAAGAAAAACATCTTACCAAAAAAGAAAAAATAATCTTAATCAATTGCAAGCGTTAATCAAAGACAAAGCAATATACAGGAAAGAATAAGTGTTTGACACAAAATATTATGTAGGTAAAGAGAGAAAGGCGTAGAGCTCCCTTCAATCCAAAAAAGGATCTAACAAAAGGTAATACAAGCTCCTGAGATATGCAAGCCGCAAGTCTACCCTAACAGTTGCATGACGAGTAGGGCTGTGGGATCCATAACTCAGCAGCTCAATAAACCCAGCAAGACCCTCTATTGGACTTAAAGGAACTCCACTCCATAACTCCCTTTTCCCTTTCATCAAAACCCAAACCCCATTTTGCTCAAAGCAAGGCTCACTAAAGGAAGACGAAACAAATTTGGTTGCAGGACAACAGAAGAATCATTTCAGGAATCTGTATCATTCCATAACATCTAAACGCAAGAATCATGAATCATCTCTTTGACACACACCAAAAAGAACAATAATCTGCAAAACAAAATCCTAAATCTCAAACCCACTAAACAATATCAAATTTTTAAAGATCAGAAAGAGAAGTAACTCTGCAAGTTTGCTGTTCAAGTGACCTCCCAAGAGAGAAATCCGTGGGCTTTCTGATGAGAAACCCTAACCATCCTTTTATAGTAAATATAGAAGCCTTCCCCACCTTAAAAATCCTATCTGAACCAAAGCCATCTTTTATATGGCTTTTGGAAAGAAACAACTCAAATTTTTACTACCACAGCTCAACCTTTTATGCCCTTTTCTTTTCCATGGCAAACTAAAAAGCCATCTTTTCGAATACTGCCCTATGATTATGACAAACACTTAAGGGGGTAGTGTCTGGGTGGGCCAAACTGGCTGTTTTCTTTTGCTTTTCTTGGCTCCCTTGTCAAGAAAAAGGTTTATCAAGATTCCCACTATCCTGTATGAGCATCACGTGCCTGCTTTTTTACCCTCGATATAAGAACCCTCTTTATTGGTATTTTGACTGGCTACACTACCCTAGGGTTCCCCACAAGAATAATTAATGGGTGCCTCTAGGGTAGTACTATATACCCTTACGACGTGTAGCATCCTTAACCGCACAATGCATGGGTCTTATTTTTTATTCATATTCTTTGGTGAAGGCTTAACTGCGGCAATTTCACCAAAATAATACAAGTTGACAAAATATTTACCTATATAGTGTACATTTGAAAGTATTTACCTCAAAGGGGCAGTTTTGATTTTTTTAATAATATTCAAATTTCAGTTAATCACGGTTTATCATGTCCAAAACTGTGAATCAACTGAACACGGTTCAGGAAAATTTTCACCAAGGTGTGATCACTGTTCATCCATATTTCTCGACTATTCAAGTCACGATTTTGTAGCTTTGTGGCCACAGTGTTCCTCTTTAAGATCACGGTTTTCATTCCTCTCTTAGTCACGGTTTGGTATGCATTTAGAGTTATAATTTTTCTATTTTTGGGTCACGGTTTGGAATGGTTTTTTGCTGCTAAGGTCACGGTTTGGGAAGTGCTAAGGTCACGGTTTTGGTGCTTGGTTGGTCACGGTTTGGGAAGTGCTAAGGTCACGGTTTGGGAAGTGGTTGGTCACGGTTTGGGAAGTCTTTGACTCACGATTTTGGGGCAATTGACCAACGATTTGGTATCTCTTGAAGGTCATGGTTTGGGAAGTAGTTTTGGTCATGTTTTTGCTTTCTTTCTTGTCACGGTTTTAATCATTTTTTCCCTAAAGCTTGACTTTCTCCTTCCTTCGAAAATGACATTTCTTCTTCCCCATTTCCCTTTCTTCCCTTCACTTTCATCTCCTCCCCCACCGCCGGCCCATTCCTCCATTTTTTCTCCTTCACGGTTTTGGTTTGTGGTCCCTTTTTTGTAGATTTCCAAGGGTATTTGTGATTTTGTGGTCCCATTTTCTTAATTGTTAATCTTGAACTAAGTATTCTGAGTTTAAAATGGCAGAAAACCATGATATATTGCCAGGTCCTATAGATGGTAGTGTGTTGACTGAGCAAGGACAGCACATTTCAACAGGAACGTGGAACAATGGAGTAAGCATATTATTTACTTAAAACTATGCTAATTATAAGAAAGCTTGTGTTAATTGCTCAATTAGTTAGTTAATTTTGTGAATTATGTCTAATATATAATTTTTTTTTGCTTAATTAGTTTATTTTTTGTAATTATGATTAATCTGTAGAATATCTGTTAGTTTATTTATTTAAATTATGCTTAATGTATTGATTTATTTGAATTATGGTTAGTTAGTTGATTTTGCTAAGACAAGTCCTTGAATATTGTTGTTTTCGAAACGTTTTTAATAAAAGTGATAGTTTACAAATTTTTATATTGAATGTCGAATTTGCAAGGAGGATGCCGAATTTTACCTGAAAAACCACTTGAGTGTCAAATGTTTATTTTCTTTTTTAAAGAATGACTGTCCAATTATTGTAATCACAGTGTCGAATTTTTAAAGAAAAATGTGTAGAGTAGCCAAACCCCAATTTTTATTTTATATTCTCTGTTGATCTTGCATGGGGGAGTGATTGGGAAGCCACATTTTGCAAGCTATATTATTTTCGAAAATATTGCGGGACCGAACGATGTCGAGCACTGGCAAGCGTAACAATAATAACAATAAATACTTGAACTAATAGGTGTTTCAATTCGAGTAAAAAGGTTTTGAACTGTAATGCCCTCTTTGGCAAATTTTAGGTTCATTGATGAGAATATATTTTTAACAGATATTTCACCCTTGATGTTTTAGTTATATTTTAATATATGTACATAAAAAAACAAGTCAGAAGTTATTGGTGTGAAGATTCATTCCAAGGATGTTGGGCCTAGACGTATGTCATCTTATAAATTACAAACATTTTGAATGTAAGTAATTAGGTGCAACGCCCAAGGTCGGTTTCAGGATAACTAACATTAGTCAACTGTTAGTAAAACATCCTTGAAATCAATTTCCACACCAATAGCTTTCTCACCATTTTTGTATGTTCACATACCAGTTAGGGTGTTAGATTTCAAGAACTTTTTTATTGAAGCACCTATGGGTAAAAGGAATTTGCCTCTTAGGTTACGACTTTAGATTTGAGCAATTTAGGGTTTTTAATTAAGGTTGGGAATTTTCGCATGGGGTATTTGATTTAAGGGGTTTAGTTAGGGTTTGGGGTTTTAGAAAGAGAAATGTTATTGGGTTTTCAGTTAGGGTTTTGAGTTATAATTTTGAGGATCAGAGTTTAGGGTTATAAAAAATAATTAAGGGTTTCAAGTTTAAGGTTTAGGATATGACAATGGGATATGGAGTTAGGTTTGAGGTTTTGTAGTTTTGTGAATGGAAATGTAGTTTCGAATTTGGGGTATCGAGTTTGGATGTAAGATTTCATGTTTTAGGTTATGCAGATTATGGATATGGTTTGTGTTTGAGGTTTAGGTTAGAGGTATAGGGTATAAGGTTTAGGTTATGGATATGCGGATTATGAATATTTATGATTTATATATTTGTTTAATTTCTGCTTAGTTTTGATATTTGAGCAATTTTTTAGAATTATGGTTAATCTGTTAACAAAATTATTGCAGGTTGAGAGACTTATAAAATCGTGTAATCGTATAGTTGAGCCACCGGATGATGATAGATTGATGCCCTATATTCGCAGAGCAGGTTTAGGAGGGGCTACATTAGTGACCCCTCTAAAAGTTAATAGGGAGTTGCTGTCTGCCTTGAGTGAACGATGGCGACCAGAAACACGCACATTCCACATGACAGAAGGGGAGTTCACAGTTACTTTACAGGATGTTGAGATTTTATTGGGACTTCTTGTTGATAGTAACGTTGTCAGTGGTTGTAGTGAGCATGACTGGCAGGAGCTAACACAGGAGTTGCTTGGTGCTGTGCCAGATGAGGATGCTTTGTATGGTGGTAGAGTAAGGATGACTTGGTTGCAAGACACATTTGCTATACTACCAGACGATGCTACCGAGTTGGAGATACAGTATCACGCGAGAGCATATATATTGCGGATGCTTGGGGGATGGTTGCTCCCTGACGCCACTGGTAACTATGTGCACCTTATGTACCTAAAGTTGTTGGAGGATTGGGATGCTGCAGGTCGTATTAGCTAGGGATCTGTAGTGTTGGTGAACCTTTATAGGTCCCTATGCAGGTTGTCTCTTGGCCGCACAATGGAGTTTGCAGGCTGTGCGTTCTTGCTAGAAGTGTGGGCTTATGAGAGATTTCCTAAAATTTCTCCTCTTCCTCCGCGGCAGAGTAGAAGACCTCGCGGACCACTTGCATGTAGGTTTGTAGTTTAACTATATTGTTATTTGTATATGTGCAAAATAAATTACAATGTGTATATCTTAATTAAGTTGTCACGTAATTGATGTCGATATTTTGTTAATTTAAATTAATATATTAGGTGGAAACACCCCCTCAGTTATAGAGACATGGATGTGGACAATGGTTTAGCAGGGTATCGACAATATTTTGATCGTCTGAATGTTAATGATGTAAGATAAGTCATTATTACTACTTCTTACAATTGATGTAATCCACTTTTATATGTTTTAAATGAAGTTTTAATTTAAATTTTTTTTCTTTGTGTTTTTTTTTGTAATTCATAGATTATGTGGCAACCTTATTGCGGAGCGCAACTGCCACCTTACTGCCGAGCTGGGCGTGACATATGGGCGGCGCGGGTCCCATTAGTATGCTTTAGCGTGGTTGAGATGCACTATCCGGACAAAGTGTTACGGCAGTTTGGAGGTTGTCAGGGCATACCCATTGCCCCTGAATCGTATTCCTCTCGATTAGAGAGGATTACCATGAGAGGGAACTAGGATAGAGTATGGACACAGTACCATGAGGCGTATTGCGAGGCGTGGAGATTGCGACGCAATAACATCGTGCCGTGTGCTGGAGATATGGGAGTCATTACAGATTACATGCCTTGGTATCTCCGGATCATTCGTAGGTGGATGAGTTCGAGTAACCTCATGCCTGGCGACCAGGTCAGTTGCATGTCTATATAACGTATATTTTGCGCTTCAATTTTAAATGAACATTAACCTCATATGACATATTATGTACAGGCCCATATGCCTCCTCCCCAGCCTCATGCTCTGGTCCCACAGCAGACTCCTCCCGTTCAGACTGAGGCGCAGCCTCCCCCTTGTTCTGTACCTGCATATCATCATCAGCAACAGCAGCATGAGGGCGTTTCTTTGTAGCCGCCCCCTGTTTTTGAGCATAGCTCCCAGTTTCAGGGGATGCCTGGGTTCCAGCAACCTTACCATCCAGCACATCCCTTTCAACCGAGCCAACCATTTCATAAGGAATCATTTATCACACCTCCATATTGGACTACAGATCAGTATTCTTCATTTCAGGGTGATATGACCCAACTCTTTGCTAAGTACGGGTTAGTTAATCCTAGTTGAGGAACACAGTTTGCCCAGTGGGCCTCGATGGGGCAAACTCAGGGTCCTCACATGAGTCAGGGTCAGCCTGAAGGAGATTGTATGACACATGATCAGTCGGAGGATATGACACATAATCAGCGTGAGGGCATGACACATTTTTCTGATTATTACAAGCCAGTAGAGGAGGCCACTGATATGGTGGGGCCATCGCATCGGAGCCCGGTATTACGCTCTATGTCGAGGGACCGTTCTCAGTTTGATGGACCTGAGGCCAGTTCGTCTGGAATTGCATGTAGCGTGGCCATGCCTTCACCTTAGCACAACATGTTTGGCACTAACACTAGTCTTTCCCAATCAGCGCTTAGTGTAGATCTTGATGTGTGTCTAGACCTGACGGTAGGGACATCACGAGCTGCTTTGGGTGACATGTATGCCGAACCTTTGGCTACTCCCATTGGGAGTCCTCATATTGATCGGGGAAACATAGGT
>QAOA01000324.1:54639-81408 GCA_003255065.1 Cercis canadensis
TTTTTTTTTTTTTTTTTCTCTTTCTGATGTGGAATTACTCATGCATCTTAACAGTGTATAATTTCTCTTCATGCATCATCATTCTAAATTTGGTAAAAGCAATTATTATTATGAGTAGAATGCGAATAACTGCCAATCCAATTTCATTCCTCTCTCTCTCTCTCTCACATGTTAGGGGATTAGGTGATTAGGTGATCTACAACACTTAAATATGGGACGGTGGAAAGTCAAAGCTGCAAGAAACAAGAACTCACCCTTCGTCCATGATCAAAATAATTTGAATATAGCCAGCTACTGCACTTAAAATTGCCCAATGCACAGCCGTTGAGACAAGCTCTTCTTTGTTGTACAGTAATGTGAAATCACAGGTGTATTGGATCAGTTCCAATGTGATTTTGATCAATCTGTTAAGCTGATCAAGTGGTTGTTGAAATTTCTCAAGAGGTGAGCCCACGATTGAAACATGATTTTTCTTCAAGGCTGCCATTGATGACACTAATACAATGGATGATTGGTTCGGACCATGAAGCAAGAACTCCGACAACTCTACAAATTTTAAAACGAAACTCCCCATTGTCATTACTGCCTTTTCATTCCATGATTTGTTTGATAGGATTTGAAGTATGATAATTGATTCTTCGTGAACATCAATCTCATCTAACATTTCCTCAGCTTTGTCTACGATCTTTCCCATCTGAAAGCAGACACAATAGTTATTCCTACATAAAGAAATAGTTTAAGTGGATTTGGGCATGTTCATTCATTTTATAGGTTGGTTAATTAATTAAAGAGTAATGCAAGTGAGACAAAATTTTCTGTACGAACTTGTTGCCAGAATAAAGTGTACTATTGACCACCTTTGGATAAAAATAAAGTGGTAAGGATCACATATTCATTCAAAGGTATTAAGATATAGATTTTATAAATATACTTCAGTCTAGTAACAAATAATTATTGCACACTAGGTGTAAGATGTAGAAAATATGATCTGAACAAAAACAATTAAAGTAGGTTCAATTTAAGGTTTAGTTTAGACCATAAAAATGAACTAACTATCTCAAAAACTTGAAGTTAGTATAGTGAATGGCATTTTGTTACAACTTCCATTCCCACCTTGATTCCATTCTTATGTTTGGTAGCAAAAAAAGGAGCATGAATTGACTATTCCGTTCCAGCCTTGACTAGAGTGAAATGAGAATGAGCATTCTTATCTTGAGAGGTGAGAATGACTATTTCCATTCCCCATGTTTAAATAAAACCTATCTAACACCCTTATTTAAAAGTTTAATTTTGTTAGATTTCTAAATAATGGGTAGTTGTGTATTTTACTACTAATTCTGATTTTATTCCATGCTCCATTGCATGTACCAAACTATGAAATGGCTTGGAAAGCCATTTCATTTCTAGAGCTACCAAATTGTAGAATGGAATGGCCATTCCATTCCCCGTGGAATGGGTTTTATATTTTTTTTGTTCTCAACATGCCCTCATTTATTTTAGAAAAAGGATCGAACTATCCTTATTAAATAAACCTACTTAACACCCTTATTTAAAATTTTAATTTTGTTAGATTTCTAAATAATGGGTATTTGTGTCTTTTACTACTAATTCTGATTTTATTCCATGCTCCATTCCATGTACCAAAATTTGGAATGGCTTGGAAAATCATTCAATTCCTAGAGCTACTAAACCGTGGAATGGAATGACTATTCCATTCCATTTCCACTCTCACGCCCACTCCCACTCTGATTCCGTATAATTTTTATTCAGTGTATCAAACAAGCACTTATAGATACACAAATCTTTTACATCTATATATATAAAATATTACAAGAATTTAATTGGATTCTCTAAACCCACCTAAATATTTTTTGTGCAGTCAATTCTCTAAACATCTATATCTAGGTGTGTAAAAAATCATTTCTAAGCAATCAATGCATGTGTATGGACACTTGGTTGGAAAAATAAAAACAAAAGCCTTATATGGAGTACAACGGATTCAACGGAAGGGGGACATTTGGTTGGACCCTCCTAAATTTTTTATATAGGCTCAAATTTTTCTGAACTTCTAGGTGTATAAAATTATTTCTTAGCAGAATGCATGTGTATCAGTGAATGGACACTTGATTGGAGAAATTAAAAAAGGTGGAGTACCTCGTTTGTGAAAATGTCGAAATAACCAAGGTCTCTCAACTTTCTGAGCTCAGATAATGCTGAAATAATCTCAAAAAGATTAGAGCTCTCTAACTCAATACCATTTTTGGATACTTTCTTGTCCTGCATATTTGTATGTATTGACTGTCAAAATCCAATTGAAATTAAGAATAAAAATAAAGATAGAACTATACTCCTCGTATACTTACAATCTTATACATAAGCAGAAAGGTTTTCAATTATAAAACATTAGTATGAGTGTTATTTTTAACAAGAGAAAGTCTATCCATATACAATGTGAAGTAGTGTTTAAGATCTAAGTCTGGACAAAAATTATTTAAGTGGGTCTACTTAAATGAAATGGTTCCATTAGTTCTGATTGTAAAGCAATGTGAAATGACCTATTTAAATAATACCACTCTTTGAAGATTATAATTTAGAGCTAAACATCTATTTTGAGAGAAATTCATACATGCTCCTAGAGCATTATACAATAAACATAGTCCATACAAGAGCACACAACACAACTAATTAAGGAATTGCCTATACTTGCTAAGATCTCTACACAATCACATTAAATTGGTTCTTGAGACAGAAAAAATCACTAAGTAATTCATATAAATGGATCTCTATGTTTAAAGGAAAAGGACGTCACCAAGTTTGGTTGGTTAAATTTGAATTCATGTGTAGGTCTGCAAGAGGGCAACAGCCCAAAACTGAAACACTTCTAGGAAACTAGCTCCCTGCATATTCATTTCGCCATTATGCCATATTAAGAACATTAAATAATAAGTTATTAAAATATTATTTTTATAAAAAATACGCTGATTTATTTTGTTGTGGTGGTTTGTGAATTCTTACCAGTAATATTGAATCAACAAAATCGGAGGCAGGGTTGAGGATATGCTGGATGGAGAGGAGAAGTGGTTGAAAAACCATGTCCGGCAGGTAAAGATCTGTATGGGTTTGCTTCACTTGGCTTTTGATATTCTCGTCGGTTAGTGCCGGAAGTTTCAGATCTACCAACCGAACCTTCTCACTAGAACTTGAACTCGCCCATGTCTCACCCTCGGCCATTTGGACTCGCAAGCAACGTGAAATTGATCTGCAACTCCAACCATCTACAGGCCATGGTTTTAAATTGCATTTTGATTTCGGAAATTGTAAATGATTGAGAGAAAACGAAGCTAATGTATTTTGCAACTGCAATGAATTGCAACTACGAAAACTGCTACCATATTGCGACCAATATTGCAGTTGTGGACCAGCATTTAAAGCCATGGTATGAGCTTAAATCAGTTTGCGCTCAATTATGGACGATCTCCTGCCTAACGTAGCTATTTATTGGAAGTTTTTTTAGAGAAGAAAGGAGAGGAGATGAGAGGAAAGGAAGGGAAAGGGAGGGGTTTCCCTCTCCTTTGTTTAGATGATTAAAATGAGCAAAAGGAGAGGAAAGGAAAGGAAAAGTCTTAATATAAAATATTTTTACTAGTTTACCTTTTATTATTAAAATAGACATATTTAATATAAAATTAAATAATATAATACACTTATTTTTTTTTTCTAAACTAATCAATTAATAAAACTAGAAAATAAATTAAATATTTTTCTAAAAAATTAAATTAATCAATAAATCAATGATAAATCATCTTAACATGTTATAAAACAATGATTAAGCATAACAGTAAAAGTTCAAATTAAGGCAATTTGATAACAAAAATAATATATATAAAAATATTAGTTTCTTCCATTAAAGATATTAAAGTCTGACATTATTTAACATATGGTGCATGTCTGTTGCTAGCGACTTAATATATGCTATTTTTTTTTTTGGTTATAAAAATTGCAAAATGCTGAAAATGAAGAGGGAAGTATTTGATGGGAATTGTACCCCAACTTATGTAATATCTTAGTTCCAAGGAATGTAATGTAAAAAGTGATGTAGTAATTGATGTACCACCACTTTATGAAAATAAATGAGAACAAAAATCACCAACCCTAACCAGGATAGAAAATGACCATGAAACTTTTCTTTTTTTTTTAATATTTGCTAATGACCATGAAACTCGTTCTTGGTCATATGGTATTAGCTAACTTCTTATTTTTCTTGGGCATTCAGTAGAGCCCTGATTTTACTTGTGAGCTGTGAGCCTTAATCCATTAACAGATTAGGCTTCAAGCCATATAGATCCCATTTACCTTCAAAATAATATGTGACACATGCAAATGCAAGTGCTCACTCTTCTCGCACAAGATTTGAATAAATCATTTGCATAATTTCTAGCTCGTATGAGTGCCTTGCATTTAAAATAAAGTTAGGGTCTTTGAATATTACAAATATGATTAAAATATATTTCAGATCTCTATAGTTTGACCCAATTTTTAACCAAATTCCTATAGTTTTTTTTGTTCGATCAGGGTCCTTTAAGTTTTAAACTTTTTTAAGTGAGTCCATGCTATCACCACAAGTTATAACACCGTCTATTAAGTGATAACAGGTTTAACGGCTTGCTTATGTGGCAATGGATCTTGAGGAGGTGGCGCCAACGTGGCACATGTGCAAGTCAACTTATTCCCCTTTTTGTGCCTCTCTCTCTCTCTCTCTCTCTCTCTGTTCTCTGTCATTGTCTACTCTCTATCTCTCTCTCTCTGTTTCACGCTAGTTGTTTTGCTCTCCCCTCCGTCTATATGGTACTCTCCCTTTCTATTTCTCTCTTTTCCTTCCCTTTTCCACCACGCACAACAAAATCCATTTTCTCTATTTGGATTTAACAGTAAGGAGATCCCCAAGCCAACTTTCTTGTACAAAGATTAAGTTTATCCTCGGGCAATCTTAACAACGTATCCCAGGCCCTAGAATATTTAATCTAACTTTCCAACACGCCTAGGGATCAATGATTTGTCTCCAATCTCTAGGTGAGTAATAATTTAAAAGAAAAATACTATAGGAAAAAACAAAAGAATAGAGACTGACACGTTCTTTTGTTTAATTATTTTTATGGGAGTATTGGGGAAGGCATTTTTAAAATAAAATCCATGGTGTTTTAATATTAGAAATCTTACTAAGAATGACTATAGACAAGTCAGCAGTCACCATCTTATAATAATTTTACAAATTGAATTTTCGTATGAACTGTAGAATGGCTAATGCAAGTTTGTCTCATTGAGCACGTTCTTGGCTAGCTCTAATTTAATTATGAGTAAAACCCCTTTTTGGTGGTTGAAAGGTTGCTTCGGTGACACTTTAGTCTTTGAAAGATTTTTACCGACAAATTGGTCCCTGAAAGATCATTTCGTCCGCCATTTTAGTCTTCCGTTAGGGTCCATTAATGGGACTTAACAGAAAATACCAGGCAGGCATTAGTAAAACGACACTGTTTTCTCATTCCTTCCCCTCCTCTCTCTGTCTTCCCCTCCTCTCTCATTTATCTCTCTCGCTCTTCCCTGTCTCTCTAAGCTAAAGTTATCTCAGAGCACATAACAATTGGTTATGAATGTCAGAATCTATCACACTAAAATTTTACCCATCTTAAGGAAATTGGTTCTTCACATATAGTCTCTAACACAAGCTTTCTTGACCTACAATAAGATAACCTATACTGAAAACCAGAGTCCACTCCATCCAAACTCAACCTTGGAACTCCATTATCACCATTCACCCCCTCTGAATTTTCCTCCACCACTTGTTCTTTTTGTTGTTGCTGTGTCACTCCGCCGCCGTTATCCGGCAGACACGCACCTTCTCGCTGGAAATCCGCTTTGCTGCAGAGTTCACCGCCATGTCGGCCACCGTGACAATGGAATTCACTCTCCTCATAGGAAACATGATGTAGACATTTCCAAACTCCAACTCCTCATCGGCGCTTAGAACAGAGAATCTCCGACCAACAAACTACATGCTATCACAAAGCTGTAAACGTGCTATCCAAAAGAAAATAACTAGAAACTAAAGAAGTGCAACAGAAGCAGAATAGTGGCAGAATCATGGGCCACGTCCATCCACGTCGATATACCCAGTCCGAGTTGACTCAGATTTATGTGTACCCTGAGTTATGTAACTCAGCCATGCATGCAACCCACAACTCACTCCACGTTCTTCCCATCTTAGCCACAATACATGGGATTTGGCTTGGGAACCTTCTCAGACCGACGTGCATGCCTAACAATGAGCTCCGCCGCCTTCACCATAGCTCGGAACTGCTTCACTTCGCCGCCTTTGTGGTCTTCATCATAGGAGGAGCCAGAGTGCAGGAAATATAATTACCCATTACGAGAAACGATCGAAAAAAAGTAAACTTGAGACAGGAAACGTTGATTCTGAGAGACAATTGAAGATGGGTTATTGACTTGATGGTGTTTCTGGCTTTGGAGTCTCGATTTCCAGCGTTAGCCTCTCAATGGATTCAAATTCTTCTTTTGTCTTCTCAACGGGATCAAACAACTCGTCGACCTTGTCGTTGTCTTTTCTGTGCAGGAGGGTAAGAGAGAGAGGGCAATGAGAGATAACGGAAGAGAGAGAGAGAGAGAGAAATGAGAGAGGAGGGGAAGAAATGAGAGAACGGTGTCGTTTTACTAATGCCTGCCACATAAGCTTGCCACCTCATCAATTGACGGCCACATCAGCACTTAACATGCCACGTGGCATTTTCTGTTAAGTCCCACTAATGGACCCTAGCAGAGGACTAAAATGGTGGACGGAATGATCTTTCAGGGACCAATGTGTCGGTAAAAATCTTTCAAAGACTAAAGTGTCACCGAAGCAATCTTTCAAGGACCAAAAAGGGGTTTTACTCTTTAATTATTGCCTGTATAATAAGCAAGTTGTAATTAGAAAATGGTCTGTTTAATGCAAACTTGAAGGGAGCACTGTTATATGACAGCTAATTAGTCTATTCTTAATTGGCAATTAGTTAGAATAGTTTAGTTTTGTTACTTTGCTTATCTGGAAAAAAAATTTAGTTTAAGACTTGAAGTTCTGCTATATTGTAACAAATCGTTGAAGAAATAAGGATGGTTATCCTCTAAAAGGGGTGAACTGTATTCAGATAAACTCAAGCAATAAAAAGATAATTCTTTATGATTCTCTCTCTCCCTCTCTCTGTCTTCTCTGTTCTGTTCTTTGTTTCTGCTTATAACATGTACACCCTGATAATTGAAGCAAAATCCAGATTTTCAATAAAAAGAACTCTAAGCAAAGAGGCTTGGTTGAATTTCTGTAAGCGAGGCTAATGGTTTAGATACGTTCTTATAATGGGCCTTTGGGTGTGTACATGTATAAGTGTACCCACTCACCCAGGGTCCTTGCTCCTTCACCTATTAAATTGAACACCATGATTTTTTTTTTATTTTTTTTCTAAACACAACTGCCTAATATGAAAGTCTTTCAGATGTGGAAGGTGGAGCAGGTTTGACTCACCAAAAATTTAGTCTAATTAGAAGAATGGGAGAAACCACTTGATCATGAAAGCTTTGATTTAAAATGCTTTTCACATTGTAATTAATAGAATAAATCAATTGCATAATGTCTAATCCATATGTTTGAATATGATTTATAAAGCTTTTCAAATTGTAATTAGTTTATATTGAAAATGAACTCAATGAAAAAAAAACATTAATCTAAATAATTGTTAGTTTTATAATACGACATTTATGACACCTTAACAACCATTTCCAAAAGGTTAATTAATTAACGTCACCATCTCATTGATCTTTTCACAGACAATCACAATCTTTTTTTATAATAATACAAACACTGATCTGGGCTCCAGCTGGGTTAATGCAAGTTTGTCTCCATTGAAGAATTTATCTTCCCTAATTATCACTTTCTTAAATTTGGGAGATTATGTCTGCTTTACATTACCAGTTGTTGAGGATGAAGATGCCTTGAAGGTTGCATGTGCTGTATTGAGTTTCGCCTCTTCAGGGTTTAAGCTATCTCTTTTAATCTTGGCGAGCAAACCTTGGAACCCACTAGAAGGCTCGTTTTGATTGACATCCTCTTGTTGTGGTTCAGAATATTCTGGATACAGATCTAGAAGAGTTGGGGCCGTACCACCTCCACGACCGAATCTCACTACAAGAAAACAACTTATTTGTTACATCATAAAGCTAATGCTCTTAAAGTTTGTCACATCCTATGACTTTGGTGAATGTTATTCAATCTAATTGCTGGGATCCAAATCAACATAAACCATTCATCATATTTAATAGATTAGTTACGGAAATAAAAATGGAACTGACATGAAAGAACATTGATATGCCTAGGGTATCTGAAAATATAACACAACAAAAAAGGATCTTAACATTAACAGTGTTTACAAGTTAATTCCGACCCTTCCAAATTTATTCATATTCCCCAGCCACACTTAGAAAACAATGGCTTTAGAACTGTTTAGTAAACTGAGCTCAACTAGATATAATTTAGTTTTCATAAATTTTGGACAAGTTCCAATATCAAATATTATTTGGTAAGTTTTTTTAAACATTTCAAATCACACTTTCTTTTTTTATGTGTTAGAGATTCCCTTTACTATATGCAAGTAAAAGAAAAATATATAATTATTGAATTAATTTATAATTTTGTAAATGTAAATATAAATCTCAAAAGGTTGAGGTCCCAAAAAGATATATCTCCCAATAATGTTAAGATCCCATTTTAGAATTCACATATCTCAAACTGAAAAATCTAGCTCTATCTATGTAATGGTAAAAAAAAATATAAATGCGTAAAATAATATGATATATGTTGTTTTTCTCCCATATACAAGCTTCAATAAACAAGAGTGATCTCAATCTTGAAAGTCTTGTAGCTGACGTACCAAAAACTAAATAAATAAATAACAGTTACCTGAGTTAAGTGCCTTTTGAGTGTGTGTAATAATATTACTAACTTACATGTGATAAAGCGTTTGAAGGGGAAGTGGTCACGATATACAGGAAAAATATATCTGGCAACTGTATTAGGGTACATGTATCCAGGGCCCAAATCAACTACACGAACTGCATAATCTGCAGGGAAGAACCACCGTCCCTTGATGAACCAAAGGCCTGAAATTGGCGAATCATAGCACACTATATACCATGGCATGTTTGATTTTAAATTTTCGAATTTCTGTCTTAACTCTTCGGTCCATTTCAACACAAATGGAACCCACACAATCTTGTAATAATCTTCTTCTTTTATTTTCTCGTACATACTATGAAGATGTGGCAACACCCAAGTGGAGGATGATATATCTAAGTCTGAAATAAAGAATATGACAGCTTTCTCCTTTAGCACCTCTAAGTTAACCTGTTTACCACGGAAAAAAATTGTATCTCAAACTAATATAAAACTTCCATTGGTTTTTAAAGCGCTCATTTTCAAATTAATTGTATACACTATCACTTCTCTTTTTTTTTTTTTTTTTTTTTTTCTTTCTCGAATAACAATGTTATTTCTTTTCTTTTCTTTTGCAAGAATTTCTATCAATTTCACGTAATATATATTTCAATTCATGCTATCCCATTTTGATCACAATCCAAAGCACAATATGAATGGTTAGAGGGTTGTTCATTGAATTGCTGAAGCTCAACTAGTAATAGATGAAATTTATGACATACAATGATATGTATACTGATAGAGAAAACCCCATCTAAGGTTTCGGCTAGGGTTTCCAAACCCTCTTTTAAAATTCAAACTATTGTCACACTATATTTAATTCATTCTTTATCTAGATTAATTCTTTTATTTATCCTTTATTCATTTTGAATATTTTGTAACCTTATAAATACAGTTACATACCATTCGGTCTCAGTGACCTAATTCCCATCACCTACTACAATGTTCCCCAACCTACCTCAAACTCTTCCCTAATGCCGCCCCCTCTATCCTTTCACTTCCTCATTTATCTCCCCATAAAAATAAAGACCCATCACCCATATCCCGTACTGTCCCACATTACTCAAACTCTTCCTCCACTAACTCACTCTCCCAATCCAACTCTCCCTCTCCCTTACCGTGTCCCTTATCTTCTAATTCACAATCCCCACATACTCTTCCAATTAATTCCAACTCTTCCTCCATTAACTCACTCTCCCAATCCAACTCTCATTCTCCCTTACCGTCCCCCTTATCCTCTAGTTCTCAATCCCCACATACTCTCCCAAATAATTCCAACTCTTCTTTCTCCAATCATAATAATACTTATTTTCAGATAATCCTCAGACTTTATCCTCTTTACCTTCACAATCACCCCTCTTCAAACCTTAACCAACTCTACCTCTTCACCCTTACCCCCTCTCCCACCGAACCCACCATCTCCCTCTCCTCCTCATCTTGAAGTTGTTCTTCCTTTTCCCTCAAAAATAGTCCTGC
Source organism: Cercis canadensis (assembly GCA_003255065.1). NCBI lineage: Eukaryota > Viridiplantae > Streptophyta > Magnoliopsida > Fabales > Fabaceae > Cercis > Cercis canadensis. The sequence goes on from QAOA01000324.1 coordinate 65,150, forward strand.
TGAACACCCCCTCATCCCCCACTCAACTTCTAGCTGCCCCCTCAACCAACCCTAACCCTAATTTCCTCTCTTCCCCCTTTTCGGATCCCCTTTTCTCTTCCTCTCCCCCTCTAGCTGAATTACCTACCCCTCATACAAGAAAATAGTTACCCAATCCCACAACAATATTTACAAGCCCAGAAAACTCTTCACTCTCCAAGCAACTAAATATCCCCTTCCCCCTTCCCTAGAACCCACATGTCTTTCTCAAGCCATTCAGTCTCATGATTGGCATCTTGCTATGTCCCATGAATTTGATGCATTACTCACTGGTACATGGTCTCTTGTTTCTCCACCTCCCAATGCCAATATCATTGGTTGTAAGTGGGTTTATCGTATCAAAAGAAAACCATATGGCACTATTGATAGGAACAAGGCTTGCCTCGTTGCCAAGGGTTATTCTAAACGCCCAGGCATTGACTACAAAGAGACTTTTAGCCCTGTTGTTAAACCACAAACCATCAAGGCTGTCATCTCCATTGCTCTTTACAACCGGTGGTCCCTCAAGCACATGGATGTAAATAATGCCTTTTTATAAGACACTCTTGATGATGAAGTCTACATGGCTCAACCTCCAGGGCATGTTGATCCTTCTCACCCATCTCATGTGTGTGAGTTGCATAAAGTCCTTTATGGCCTCAAACAAGCTCCAAGAGCTTGGTACCATGAATTGGCTCGGTTTCTCCTCTTTGATGTCTCCATGTTCATCTAGAACAAATTTGGTATTGTTGCTTACTTTCTTATCTATGTGGATGATTTATTACTTAATGGTAACTTTCTTGGATTTTTATCCTAATTTTGCAAGTAGCTTGCTACTAGATTCTCACTTAAGGTTCTAGACACCCCAACCTATTTTCCTGGTGTCGAATTCCTTCCTCAAGACACTGGCATCTTTTTATCTCAGCACAAATACATCATAGACCTACTGAAAAGATCCAAGATGTCTGGAGCCAAAGGGGCCACTTCCCCTATGTCTACATCTCTCTCTCTGAGTCTCATTGATGGATCTCCATCTACGGATCCCACAGAATACAAAAGTCTCATTGGTGCATTACAATATCTCTCTTTAACCCACCTTGACATTGGCTATGCAGTGAACAAATTGTCTCAATTCATGCACAAGTCAACTATCACGCATCTCACTGCCCTAAAAAGAGTACTCTAGTATCTTAAAACAACAATGTATTTTGGCCTTCACTTAAAAGGTAATAGTCCTCTTCAACTATTTGCCTACTCAAATGTTGATTAGGTAGTCAACCCCAATGATCGCACCTAGCACTAATGCCTTTTTCTGGTCCTAAAAAAAATAATGCAGTGTAGCTCGCTCTAGCACTAAAGCAGAATATCATCCTATAGCCTCAACCACTGCTAAACTTGCTTGGCTAACAAATCTGCTCAAGGAACTTGGCATCCACCTGACTACCACGCCTATCATCTACTGTGATAACATTGGAGTAACTTATGTGCAAATCCGGTCTTCCACTTTCGTATGAAACATAGGGAAAAAGTTCAAGCTAATCAACTCCAAGTGTCCCATGTTTCTACAAAGGACCAACTTCAGACATTCTCACCAAGCCACTGCCTTCGTCTACATTTACTCATCTTTGAGCCAAGATTGGCATTCTTGGTGGGTCTGCCATCTTGCGGGAGCGTGATAGAGAAAACCCCATCTAGAGTTTCAGCTAGGGTTTCCAAACCCTCCTTTAAAATTCAAACTATTGTTACACTAGATTTATTTCAAACTTTATCTAGATTTAATTCTTTTATTTATCCTTTATTCATTTTGAATATTTTGTAACCTTATAAATACAATTACATACATCAATAAAACTACACATTTTTTCCATCTCTTTATCTTTCTCTATATATACATCAATTAAACTAAGATAATATTTGGTCATATGTGAATTCAACTAAAAGAAAACATTATAACACCTAAACTTGAAATTTTTAAACAAAAGTATTTTTTTTTTTTACTGAAATATATATATTTAACCTAACCAAATTTTTACCGATACTAACCTTGGACATAGTAGAACCATCAATCAATGAATGGCAACCATCTTTAGAGTACATAAAGCTCTTCATTAGCTCCGACATTTCAGCAGGAGTGCCACGTAGTTGTTCTTCAATGCCAAAAGCATCTTCAAAAACTGCAATGCGCTGCAAATGAGCCTCCATCTCCTCTACGGAAATCAATTAATAATAATTCTTAGAATATATAGTGCAATATAAATTGAGAAAACTTCATTCAGTTTAAACTAATGATTGGATCGATGGTTGAAATTATTTAAAATTGAAGACCATGCATCCAAGTGATAACAATAATTTTATATGAAATAAGCACACACAACACAACTAATTTAAGGATCTTTCAAAAAAGTTAAGTTTCTAGATTTGAATCCCTATCTTCTTTATCCCTAACTTAAAAAATTTAACTTTATCTATCTAACAAAATAATAATAAAGTCAATGTACCTATTAATGGTTTGCAAATTGTACAGTTGTGCTTGAGATCATTAAGAATGTGGTTAAGATTGGATATTAGGTGGGACAATTCCAATGCCACTTCCCTGTAAAACAAAACAAGCATTGAAAGAAACACACTAAAATCCAAATATTAAAGGAAATACATCGAACTACAAGATTAAACAGTCCAATTAGCCTGTCTTGTATAGAGAAAGGGAAAACTATACCTGTATTCATCTGTACATATTCTAATATACAAGTTGTCGGCACCAATTTGGCCATGATACAGGCAAATAGAAAAGAATCAGGGGAAAGAAAAAGCCTATTGACTAGCTTAAGTGATAACTGTCCAGAATTAATTGCAGTTAATGTGGAGATATGTACAAGGTAAATATCTCTTCATTTATGTCTAAAATCATACCTCATACTAATATTGTGAGATCTGATATTGTTTGGTTTAACATTCCTACGCTCTTCAATGTTTAAACACAATTAAATATGGGACTTTAGAAAGTTGGAAATAAACGAAACAATAACTTACCCATTGTGCATGAGTAAAGTGATTTGAATGTAGCAAGCTACAACACTTAGAATTGCCCAATACGCAGACGTTGACAAGAGCTCTTCTTTGCTGTACTCTGTGTCGGACAGCAACGTTAAGTCAGAGATGTATTGAATCACTTCCAATGTGAGCTTGATGAGACTGTTAAGTTGATAAAGTGGTACTTGAAATTTCTCAAGGGGTGAGCCCATAATGGAAACAGGGTTTTCCATCAAGTCTGCCATTGATGATGCTATTTCAGTTAATGGTTGGTTCTGACCATGAAGCAAGAACCCCAAGAACTCCAAAAATTTGAAAACGAAACAACCCATGGTATTTACTGCCTTTGCATCCCATGATGAGCCTGATAGGAATTCAAGTAAATCAATTGACGCTTGTTGAACATCAACCTCATCAAGCATCTGCATAGCATTGTTTGCAGTCCTGTCCATCTGATAGTAGGTACAGCAGTAAGTAAACGTTTTGCACACTAGACATAAGAAGTGTTAAGAATCTATATCATCTTGAAAAGGTTAAGTGGCTCAAGTAAGGACCATGCAAGTGGGATTCATGAAACAATCATCTCTTGCCAACGTACTGAGCTTAGATATGGTTAAAAACTTCACTGCATTTCGGTCCTCAAACGGAATAACACCAGTTACTCTCCTCCGATGCATGTATTCCTTCAAAAGTATAAAAGTTCAATGAAAACTAGAACCAAGAAAATAAAGATTTATCTAAAACTTTATGTTTGATATGCAAGGTTAACACAATATTATGTCATAAAACGATAATTATATCAATAAAATTCACATTCTATAAAAAGTTATTTGATTGTGTAATTGTTTCAAGTTCTGGACCAGTATCAATGAATTGCAACACATCTTTTAAAACTATATGTGATAAATAACATAACCAAAATAGATATAATTTATATCTCTCATTCGCATCAAAAAAGTTTAGAAGTTAACAAAATTTAACTAAACATATTCATCTCACACTCCTAAAAATATAAGATCATTTCAATTTCATATGCACATTTCCCCATAAAAATAATTTGAGTAGATACATTTGTTATTTAAACTTCAAGTAAATTCAATTAACTAAATTTGTTATACCATGTACGAGTGTGCAATTGTAAGTATGTAAAAGCCATAACTATGACATATAAAGCAATGAATGCAGGTATACGGAACATTGCTGGAAAACAAAATAAAAAATTTGTTTGCAGTATGCACCAGAAGAGTACGGATGCTAAAACAATGATGGTCTATAAATGCACTAAGTTCCGATAACGTTGAATTAAATCCCGAAAATAAGAGGTCTCTAACTCATTCCACTTTTCGCATACTTTGTTGTCCTGCATGAATCCATTTGAAAGTCAGATATGTCTAGGTTTGAAAAGATCAATGACAATAAAAACAAAGATAGAACTGTATTCCTATACTTAGAATCTGGGATAAAAGCAAAAAGGTTTCATCAGTTTCAAGAAATAAATATTAGTTTGCTATTCTCAACAAGAAATAAATAAGATTAGATCTCTATTAAAGAAAAAGTTTAGGTGGGTTTAATTAATACTTTCACTGATAAAAAGTATGAAGTATAATAAGAAGGCTTAATTGTAATTTTGGTCCTCCTATTTTAACCATTTGTACGTTTTGATCCCCCTTCTTTAAAAATGAACTATTAAGTCCCTCTATATTTATAAAATGTACAAGTTTAGTTAATTTATTTTTAAGTCAAAATTCTTAGGTTTATTTCAAGGTATAAAGTTATCTAATTCATAATCCCACCGTTCAGATTGAAAAGCTACGTCTTGTGAATTTTTCCATTAAATTTCAGCTCGATCTAACGGTTAAAAAGTCTAAATTTTCGGTTAGATGAAAACTTATGGTTTTCGTATTTTGGGTTGAGTTCCACCGTTAGATCGAGCTAAAATTTAGTGAGGAGGTTCACAAGATGTAACACTTCAATCTGAACGGTGAGATTATGAATCAGAGAACTTTACACCTTGAAATAAACCTAGGAATTTTGACTTAAAGATAAATGGACTAAACTTGTACATTTTATAAATATTGAGGGACTCAATAGTTCATTTTTAAAGAAAATGGACCAAAACGTTCAAGTGGTTAAAATAGGGGGACCAAAATTGCAATTAAGCCTAATAAGAATACTAGGTACTATTCAACAGCATTGCTCTTTGTACAATATGATTAAAATTACTGGTGTAGAGCTAGATGTCTATTTTAATGGGAGCAAGACGATTAGATTTACACATTTAGGAAAAACTGTGTGAGAGAGAGACACTTTTATAAAATTATAAGGTTATTCAATTCTGTGAGTGTTAGGTATGTGCAGCTCCGCTGCAGTCCATTTTGCTCCAGTTTGCAGTAGTTTACGGCTGTTATTTTGCAACTTCAATAAAAGAAAATCAAACGGTTTATACATAACGACCTCAATAAAGAAGTTTCTTGTTTCACTTCAACTCTTTTCCTCGTCTCTCCCACTTCCGTTGATGAAATTGAAATATATGTTTCAATCTAACCAGAAATCATAGCAACAAAGAAGGCAAAGCTTTTGCCAAGAAACAGAAAGAAATGACAGCCCAAGACTTCATTAGTTGGCTGTATAAACCTATTTCCTTTTATTGCGGTGGCAAAATAGCAGCAGTGAACTGCTGCAAACAGGAGCAGAATGAACTGCTACTCATCTATTGAAAGTATTTGTGATAAATTAACATAAGAGAACTAGGTCTAATTTACCACAATTTAAAAGTTATTTATAATATGTTGAAACTACAATGGAATTAATAATAATACCTTTTTTTTAATAATTGATATTATCCATTTTGTTCAGCAGTTTGTAATTCCTTACCAGCAATATTGAATCAAGAAAATTGGTGGCAGGCTTGAGGATATGGCAAATGGAGACGAGAAGTGGATGACGAAGCACCGGTGCGTAACGTTTTCGATGCGTTTGCTGAACTTGGGTTTTGATATTCTCGTCGTTCAGTGTGGGAAGTTTCAGATCAACCAATCGAAACTTCTCGCTAGAACTTGAACTCACTGATGATTCACTGTTAGCCATCTAGATGCTCAAGCAAAGCAAGATTGATTCAAAACTCTAATAATGTTTGGACACAAATCAGTTTGTGGTCCTATTTATGGCCTTCTGCCGAAGGAGATTTAAATTAAATAAAAGACGTAGCTTTCTGGGGACGTTTAAGAAGAAGTCAAGGTCTTTTTACTTTTCAAAAAAAAAAAAAAAAATTGGTGATTGAGATCAGGGTCTTTTATTATTGGGTGATTAATTATGTCTTATTTTATATTACCACTTGTTAAGGCCATTCAGCTGAAGGAGATGTAAACTAAATAAAGAAGAGCAATGATATTTAATCAAACAAGGATGGTTAGATAAGACAAAATGATCTACGTCACAATAAATTTATCAAAAATAATTAATTAACTACCTAATATTTTTCACAAATAAAAGATTATCCCTTGCGGGGGGTGACGTCTACGAACATCACTAAACAACAATAACATCATAGGGTTTGAAAAACAAGAATAGGATGGAGATGGCCAAAACAAAAAGTAAAAACAACAACAGATACGAGGCGTATCTGGACGTGAGTGATTAAAAAACAAAAGTTAGTGGGACAACATTTCTTATGTCTTTTAATTAATTAGTTCTGTTTTTGGTAATTAGCCAAGGTCTTTCAGTATAGCTTTATGATATCTCTTTTCCATTGTCTTTCTTTTTGTCAATAACATAACCAAGTCCTGTTGGAAAGGTTTAAACCATTTAAGTTGCTATGAAGAGCCATAAATTTTCCATGTGAACCAAAATAATACTAATGAAGCCATTATATTTTCTCTTTGCAATAAACTAGATCGTGCTTGCTAGAAAAACCATCGATGATGTTTAGTATTTAAGAAAAAAAAATTATTAAAGCAGTTATATATATAAGCCTATGATACAGATTTTATGAAAAATGTATTTTGCCAAACCATCCTTCATGGGTTCGCTTCTTGAAAGACTAAGAGAAACATGCCAGTCCCTCCTATATTACTCTAAGTCTCTAATGGATGGAAGTCAGTCACAGCTTTTATATACTTTGAAAGTAATACTCTAGGCTAATGAAAGGATAACACTAAATGTAACCTACTCAATATTACCTTTTCATTGGCCTAGAATAATATTCTTAGATAATATAAGAATTTATCCTCTTTCATAGTTTTATATTGGGTCTACAATTGCATCAGTGATATTGGCTAAGGGTGTAATCAGTCCGGTTTCATCTGGTTTACACCTCAAATAGACTACCAAATCAATCAAGACATTTCGGTTTGGTTTGGTTTGTTAAAAAAAATTCAAAACCGAACCGATCAAAATCTGTTTGATTCAGTTCGGTTGAACAATTTTCTTCTAAACTCTCTCTTTGCAGCCAGCATCAGTGCATTAATCCCATAACCCAAGAAGCATTGAAGAAGGAATCAAGTAGTAGCTATAGAAAAATGCTCACTCTCTCCTAGGCATTAATAGGAGGTCAGCTCACACTTTCCCACAATGACAGAACCTATCTAAAATCTCACCTACTTAAACCCCCTATTTAACTCCTATATGAGACATGTCTATGTGAATTACTTTAAAATCCTTGATTTTCACGCTCAACATTAGTAATGCAGTATATGTTAGAAAAACAATAATTGAGACTAATTAGGTTGACTTTAAGACGTAAACAATTACACTATTTTGAGTGTAATATTACTTTTTTATAAAAGCATGTTACCTCAGAATACAACAAAACCCTCAAAAAACTCTCAATGGAAAAGTAAATTTTAATGTATTAAGGAGTTCCCTTTTATAGACTTGAAAAGACACAAATTGAACAAATGTGATTGGCCAGTAATTAACAAACATGATTGTCTATTCAGAATATACACAACTATCTGTTTAAAATAGACACAACTATCTGTTCAAAATAGACACAAATGTCTATTCGAAACAGACACAATTGTCTATTTGGGTTTACTAATAAACCAAACAGATATAACTTAATTATCTGTCATATGAACCGGGTCAAACTGACCCGTACCGGTCCAGTCCGGTTATTAAAACTGGACTTTAAAATAAGCATCTTTGACTTTCTAGGCTATTGAGCCTTAGCCTAATGGGCTTGTGCCCATTTATTTAAAGTTACTCTATAACTTTAGTTTACCTTTATAAAGCCTTTTACATTATTAATTCAACCAATGTGAGACTTGGTTAAATAAACACCTTTACAAACTATTCAACAGTACAAGCAAAGTAAACTCAAATGTTTAAAAACACTTTGCATAATCTCATTGGAAAGGAAATAAGTTGAAGGTAATCATTCAAAATGATAATCATAAGGAATGAGAACACAACATACAAAAACTTCTCCAACCTCCCAGAAAAATCTAATTAAATTAAAAAAAGATAAAAAATAAACACCCAAACCAAACTCAATATTCAAATCAAAACACACACAGAAAGACGGGAAAAAAAAAGGAAAAGATAGCAGAAGATGATCTCGAGCGAGGAGAGGGAACAAAATAATCAGTTGAAACATATAAAGGTCGAAGTTCCTCAGTGTGGACAAAGAAGCAAACTCTTATGGAGCAACTAGTCCCGTCCTTGGAGACTTTCTCATTCTCCTTCTCTTTCTCTCTGGCTTCCCTCTCTTCTCTCTAACTTCACTTTCTTCTCTGTATCGAGTCCTCTCCCCTCTTCTCCTCTTTCTTCTTTTTTATCTCTTTTGATCTCTGTTCTACCCTCTCTGGCCATATCTCTTCTTCTCTTTGTGTTGTGTGTATGTGGGGGAGGGGATAGGTCCAAAGGAGATGTCTTGTTACTCCTGTTTACTGTGGAATGATGGAGATTGGAGAGGGTTCAGATGCAGAGTAAATTGGGTAGATTGCGGAGGAGAGGAGTGTTAGGGTTTTCAAAAAAATTTATTTAACCCCAATCAAAATGACATGGTTTTGAGGGTATTATAAATAGATTGCGGAGGAGAGGAGTGTTAGGGTTTTCAAAAAAATTTATTTAACCCCAATCAAAATGACGTAGTTTTGAGGGTATTATAAATAAAATTATAAAAAATACATATATATTTAGGGTTTGGTTCAATCTCGGTTTTTCTTCATGGAAACTAAGAATCAAACTGACCCCTCGATCGGTTTGGTTTGGTTTCTCTCCAGTTCGGTTCGGTTCGGTTCGATTGGTTTGGCTTAGACCCCCTAATATTGGCTACAAAATTGTTGTTGCTAGAATTTTCACAACCACAATTTGTTGTTGCATTGAGGACTGTATCATCCGTAGTTTACACAATATGATTATATGGGCATGTTTTTCCTTATAGGTAGGGACGACAATTTGCCCTATACCGGATGGGGCCCCGTTACTTTTACCCGGTCGGGTACGGGTATGGGGATAGGGACAATTAATTTTATGGGGCCGGGTTTGGGGATGGGAAAGTCACTATTCACCCACCCCGTCCTGTACTATACATATATATATATATGGCTGCGGGTTTTTTTGAATTTTTTTGGCAAAACAACATGGGGATGCCCTTTGGGGATGGGTCCAGGGATGGGGCATGGGGATGTCCTTCGGAGATGGTACTTATAGGATAAATTTGCAAAGATACACAATTGTACTCATTTATAATGCGGCAGAATTTGAGTTTGATAAAAGAGTTATTATTTGAACTCCATTTTGAATTCCATTGGTCGTGGACAAGATAAAAAATTTTGACAAAAAATTGAATTGTGAAATATTGTGACAAAATATTAATTTTGTAATCAACTCGCTCACAGCAGACCAAGTGAAGATTGCTCGGATTCTGCTAGAGGTAAAAATGTAATAAATTCATCTAAATCATCCGAAATTTGAATCGTAGGGTCATAACAAAAAAAATTAAAAAAATAACAAAACATAGGGTCAGCATCAAGGCGGTAAGACTATCATTTTTCAATTGTTTTAGTTATGTAAAATGGGACAATTATTAGTATTCTGTCACCAAGCGCTTTCAGAAGCAGTTATCCCAATTGATCAATAGTTTATTAAGAACCTTCATTTCTATCAACATTTTTTCCTTTAGAAACAGCATTGCAAGGTCACAGGTCCTTCACGCTTGGCTGTATTTGACATATTTTAGTGTACTCACTCAAACTTTATTTTGCACTTAACAGTGTGCAACAATATTAATATCGAAAATCTTATTAAGAATATTTACCAGAACAAAATATTATTAAGAATGACTAAAGACAAGTTAGCACATTTTTTCCAAATTTGTCTAAATGGAGGGCTTTCTGCGCCCTAATCTTTGCCTTTTATTTAAATTAAACAAGTTGAAATTAGCAAAAAGATATGTTTAATACAAACTAAAAGTGCACCCTCATACAACATATAAGCCTATAAATGTTAGAAAAATAAAAGAGACAAATTAGATCACCTAACCATAATTAATTTTAGGTAGGTCATTACCTACTAACCAATGGACATAATGTGTTTTTCAATTATTATTGCCTACTAAGTTGTGGTAATGACTGAGAGAAATTTTGAAAATCTAATAATAATTTGACTCATTCAAAAATTTATTTATTTTTATTTGGAGTGACAAAACTGAAATGATTTTCTGATTTTAGTGATTTAACAATAATTGTCTCAAAATTGAATGTGTTTGATACTAGGATGAGGAGAGTGGATATCACTATTTTAAGGCAATTCTTGCCTCGTATATTTGATTCTAATGTATTTCCATGAGGTAAAGTGTGTTTTGGATGCAATGTCACCACGAGACAAAAACCCACTAGTTACATTGTTTATTCTCAAAATCTTGCACAAGAATATAACTCTATCTTTAACAAGAAATACCTGTGTACTCTCGGATAAATAGATGGAATAAAATTGAGAATATAATTTTCCTTTCTATCATTCATAGTCTTATGCTTTAAGAAAGAAATTAACAAGAGAGAGAAAAAATAAATAAGAGAGAAATTTAAAGTCTTATTTAGAAAAATAAAAAAGGACAGCTAGCTATATAGCCGGGCAATTTCTAATTGACTTGCGGATCCCAATGGTCATCCATGGAATCAAATATTGCCAGAACTCCCTCCTTGTTCATTTCCTGTAAGAGATTGAACATTGTCATAGTTCATTATAGATTTATATGAGTTGATGAATGAATAAAAGCTTTCATTTTGAAGTTAAATGAATATGATTGGGATAAGTACCTCTTTTAATCATGGAAACTAAACCTGTGAACCCACTGGAAGGTTTATTTTGGTGGACACCAGCCTCTCGATGTTGTTGTTTTTCATTTTGGCTGATAGGCTTTTCAAGTTTTTCAACAATGGCAACAGGAGCATATTTTAAGTACAGTGCATGCAGAATTGGCCCAGAAGAAAGTGGTACAGGAAATCGAACTACAAGAAAACAACATTTTAATCACATCTAAATTAATAAGCTATGTCATAAAAAGCTAATGCTCGTAAAATTAAGGTTTGATAATAATTAGGATGGTCATGGTCCTATGATTTGGGTGAATGTTATTCAATCTAATCATTCGGATCCAAATCAATGCAAACTATTAGTCATATTTAAACAATTAGCTAAGCAGTTAAAAATGGAACTGAGATGTCCCCACTCCTCACTTTAGTGGTTAAGCACTTAGTACTCTATTGTGATAATACTGGGTTCAAATCTCATTAGGAGAGAATGAGATGAGATTTTGAGAAAGGATATGTTACCCCATATTGTATAGCCTCCAATTAGAAAGGAAAAAAAAAAAAAAAAAAAAGGAACTGGGATGANAAAAAAAAAAAAAAAACTGGAACTGGGATGAAGGACACTGATTTGGGTATTTGAATATATAGTACTTTAAAGTACTAATAGTACCTTGAGAACTGTTTAGAAACTCAGCTAAACTAGAGACAACTGTTACTAGCAGGCTCAGAATTACGTGTTTTAAGTTGAAGTAATTTTATAAAAGACAGAAATAAAGAAATAACAGTTACTATATTCTTACCAATCACTAAGCGTTTGAAGGGGAAGACATCTTTTTCTTTGATGTCTAGTCTTATACCATAACTCAAAGGTGCTCGGTCAATCAGAACATTATGTTGTAGATCAATAAGAACCACTAAAGGATCGTCTCCCGAGAACAACCGTCCCTTGAGATACCAGAGACCTGCAATTGGTGAATCATAGCATACTATGTACCATGGTGTCTTGGATTTTAAACTTTCAAATTTTTGTCTCAGCTCTTTTGTCCATTGCAACACAAATGGAACCCACACAATCTTGTAGTAATCTTCTTCTTTTATTTCCTTGTAGATTTCGAGAAGATTTGTAATCTCCTCAGTGGATATATCTAGGTCCGAAATAAGCAACAAGACAGTTTTTCCATTTAGCACCTCTAGATCAACCTGTTTGCACAAAAAAACAGAAGAAAAAAACTATAATAGTCAAGAGCAAGTGGATCACACTTTCTGTACAGTAAGTTTAAGGATATTAGGATCTCCAATTAATTCAAAACCTCCGCTGAGTTTCTTATGTATTACATTATCCCTCAGAATAAAATAAAATTATATACTCAATCACGTATCTTTTTTTTTTTTTTTTGGCTACTAACTTCTCATTTATTTTAGAAGTTTATGATTGGAAATCCATCATTTTTAACTTCAAATATATGCAATTCAATAGTTTATGAGTGCAGGTCTATCATTGAGAAGGGGTGAAGATGTAATCAAATTAAGAAAAACAATTAACATAGTTTGTGATAAGTTAATAGAATGGAAGTCAATATAGTATAACCCATTTGGACAAAGTACTTGATGTAAAGAACCAAAAGACCCCAAAACTTGAAGTTGTGAGGAGAAGACTCAAGAACTATTTTATATTGAATACAACCCTTTATGTGGAGGTGATAATGATTGAAATATCCAACTGGAATAATTTACACAGATACTAACCTTGGACATAGTAGAACAATCGATGAGTGATTGCTGACCATCTTTGGAGTATGTGAATCTCTTCATAAACTCCGAGATTTTACTAGGATTGTCAGATATATTATTTTTATAGTCAAAAATATGTTCAAACTGTACATTAAACTGCATATGAGCCTCCATCTCCTCTGCATAGATTAGATAATAATAATAATTTTGAGAAGATATATAGTGTAAATATACATTACCAATACTTGATTCGGTTTAAATTAATGATTGCATAGATAAAAATATTTGACCTTGAAGACAATGAATTGAAGTGAAAATATATATTCTTCAATATATATGAAAATTTTGTAGACACTTACCTATTTGTGGTTTGCAAATTGTGTAATTCTGCTTCAGGTCGNATATAGTGTAAATATACATTACCAATATTTGATTCGGTTTAAATTAATGATTGCATAGATAAAAATATTTGACCTTGAAGACAATGAATTCAAGTGAAAATATATATTCTTCAATATATATGAAAATTTTGTAGACACTTACCTATTTGTGGTTTGCAAATTGTGTAATTCTGCTTCAGGTCGTGAAGGATGTGGCTAAGATTGGAAATTAGGTGGTATAAATCCAATGCCACTTCGCTATAAAACAATTAGGAATTATTTAAACTAAACAAATCTAGCCGTTGAATATTAATAAATACTAGTTTGGTTAGTCAAAAAATTAGAATGATAAAATAAAGATAACACAAACCACAGTACGGTGAATTTATACAAAATTACTTCGACATAAGCATATAAAACACAATTGACCTATAGATATAAAAAAATGTTAAGATCCTAAGTTCAAATCCTCATCCCTCATATCCTAATTAAATAAATTATTGCTATCTATCTAATGGCCAAAAAAAAATTGAAAATTACTGTCATTCCAATTCCAATTTCAATTTATTTTCTTTTTTACTCTAACCAATTTCATTACCTTTTAAATTTTGGAAAAGCATAATTGTTATGAATGTAATGTGAGTAACCTAAATATGACCGAAATCCTAAACTTGTGTATACAACAAAGTGTGTAAATAGGGCAGAGTGTGTGATTTTTTATCAAATTATAAGCGACCATATGTGAAATTTCCGTTTAATCTGCAAGGATTAGGAGTTTTGAAACGCCTTGCTAGGTCTTCTTTTAAAAAATAATCAGTTTTTGCTAATCTATTTTTTCTGGATGTTATTCTTTTGTTATTGGGCCACCAAAAACAGAAATAGATCAGAGGATAATAACAAGAACAACAACAATAATATATTCAAATCTAAATATTAAACAGAAAACGACAATTGAAATTATTAGGGAGAGTGATTAACCTAATTTTAACCTAGTCAGGCTTGGGCTTCTTCCTAGGTTCATGGTCAAAGTATGACAAGGTGCGAAATCAAAAGTCAAACAAACAAGAACTCACCCATTGTCCATGATCAAAGTCATTTGAATGCATCCAGCTACAGCACTTAGAACTACCCAATACACAGCTGTTGAGACAAGGTCTTCTCTGCTGTATTCTGTATCCGACAGTAATGTTAATTCACAGATGTATTGCATCAGTTCCAATGTGATCTTGATTAGATTATTAAGCTGATCAAGTGGTTGTTGAAATTTCTCAAGATGTGAGCCCACAATGGAAACAGGGTTTTCCTTCAAGGCTGCCATTGATGAGGCTAATTCTATGGATGAATGGTTCGGACCATGAAGCAAGAAGCCCAAGAACTCCACAAACTTTAAAACGAAACAACCCATGACATCTACTGCCTTTTCATCCCATGATAACCTCGATAGGACTTGAAGTATTTCCGTTGACACAGTATGAACATTAATCTCATCAAACAGCTGTTGGACAGCTTTCTTTGCAGTCCAGTCCATCTGTTAGTAGACACAATAGACTTAAAGAAATTATGATGAGATGTGGATAATCTAAAACTTATATATAAAAATAGTTTTGAGTCCATGTGTGTGCATTAATTGTTTGGGTAAATTTAATTAATTATAAATAATATGAGCTCTATAAAAACAATTTAAGTGCATTCTGTTGAAGTTTTGGTTACATTGCCAATGACGTGAGTCTAGAGGCACATCCTCTAATCATAGAAATTAGAGGGTGTAGACACATGGTTGGAGATTTGCCAAACCTGACTAAATATTTGTTATATAGTCAAATCCTCTAACATCTAGATCTAAGGGTCTAAACATAATTTTTTGCAATGAATGCATGTGTATGGACACATGGTTGGAGAAATTAAAAAAAAAAAAAAAAAAANAAAAGCAAAACAAAAGGCTTGCATGGATTACCGCTAAATTTGAAACATTGAAATCACCAAAGTCTCCCAAATTCCAAAGCTCAGATAACGCTGAATTGAATTCTCGAAGTTTAGAGGTTTCTAACTCAATTCCCTTTCCAGGTACTTTCTTGTCCTGCATAAATGTATGTATTGAAAATTAGCATAAAAAAATACTAGAGATAGAACTACGCTCCTCAAATACTTAGAATCAGATGTGTTGGAAAATGAAAGAAGTGGAGCAAAGTCCCATATTGATTTAAAAAAAGCAAAGTTGGGTGGGTATAAAGCTTGAGATGCACAAGTCTAAATTGCCTTAGGCACTTTGGACAAAGTTGCATTATCAAGCATAAATTTCACACCAAGAAAGACTACCACACTCTCTCACATTATAAGTGAAGAGTTGGATGGAGGGGCCACTTAGAAAATGTCAACATGATATCAGAGCTCATATGGCCTAACAGCTCATTCACGATCCAAGGTTTAATTTCTTGATGAAAACTTGAAGCCCAAGACTTGACACCCAAAAGAGAAAAAAAAAGGGTCAATCAAGAAAACCCAGGCAAAATGTTGTATAGACCTGTAGCCTCTGAGACTCAAGTCCTAAAAAGGAGCACAAACTCAGGCGATAAATGAAAGAGAGAGACCTATGGCCTCTGAAGCTCAAAAAACTTGAAGTACAAGCCCAAGGTGAAGATTGAAAGACTAGAAGGATTAAAAAAAGGCAAGTCACAACTGGGCCAGGCCAATTGGACTTGAGGGGGAGTGTTGGAAAATGAAAGAAGTAAAGCAAAGTCTCACATTGATTAGAAAAGAGCAAAGTTAGGTGGATATAAAGCTTGAGATGCACAAGTCTAAATTGCCTTAGGCATTTTGGATAAAGTTGCATTATCAAGCATAAATT
>QAOA01000324.1:82593-152864 GCA_003255065.1 Cercis canadensis
TTTGGTCAATCCTTGACAGTCAAGCTTGATCGCAGCAATTACTTGATCTGGCGTACTCAACTACTTAATATTGTGATTGCAAATGGTTATGAAGGGATTCTTGATGGTTCTCGGTTCTGTCCAGAAAAATTTGTGCAAGATTCATCATCCACTGGAGGTATGATCTTGAATGCTGACTACACATTGTGGCAAAGACAAAATCGTTTAGTTATGAGTTGGATTTACTCCTCCTTGACTGAGCAAATCATGGCTCAGATCATGGCATATAACTCAGCCTTTGAGATCTGGAGGTCACTTGTAGAAAGCTTTGCTTCCTCCTCACGAGCAAGAGTTATGGAATTGAAGCTAAAAATGCAAACAACAAGGAAAGGAAATCTTGGAATTTGGGAATATATGCTCAGAGTTCGAAGCATTTGTGATAATCTTCGAGCAATTGGAGAAACAGTGACTCAAGATGATCAAGTGATGGCGATTCTGAGTGGTCTAGGCCAGGAATATAATCCAGTTGTGGCACCTCTCAGTATTGAGTCTGTCTCCATTGAAGCTTTACAGAGCCACCTTCTGTCGTTTGAAGGAAGGCTTGAGAGACAAAAGTCTGTGGATGAACAGATATTGATGCAGGCAAATGCTGCAGTGTTCAATCCATCAGCAGGAAAGAAACGGTTCAACAATAATACTCCTGGTTATCGAACTGGTAATCATACTTCTCAGAATGAGCATGGAAATGGCTCACATAGGTCCTTCTCCTCAAATCAAGGCAATCAGTTCAAAAAGAACTTCAAGACTGGCAATAGCCATCGACCACAATGCCAAATCTGTCACAAACCAGGACATGTGGCTTCTGATTGCTGGCACAGGTTCGATAATCATTTTCAACCAAAACTGACTTCTACTCATGGTTTACAGAATCAGGATCCTCAGGCACTGATGGCTACCTCAGGCTCTGTGGAAGACACTCCTTGGTTTCTTGATACTGGGGCTACACATCATGTGACAGCAGATCTTGGCAATTTAGCATTGCATAATCCTTTTGTTGGAGATGAAGGTGTTACTGTGGGAAATGGTAAGACTTTGTCCGTGCTTAACACTGGTTTAACATCTCTCTCTGCTTCTAAGAAACCTTTATTACTGAAGCATGTCCTTCATGTTCCTAAGATTGCTGCTAACTTAGTTAGTGTTCAAAAACTATGTCAAGATAATCATGTCTTTGTGGAGTTTCATCCCTCTTGCTTTCTTGTGAAGGATCAGATAACCAAAGGAGTGTTGCTCCAAGGAAGACTTGACCAAGGCTTATACAAGGTTATGTCTCAAGCTGTTGATAGACAACCTGCCTCTGGTTCACCAAAGGTTTTTCAAGTGTTTAGTTTGAATTCCAATAATACTGTCTCAAAACTGCAGCTATGGCATAATAGATTAGGCCACCCTGCAGTTGATATTATCAACAAGGTTATGACTCAATGTAACTTTCCTAGCTTTCCATTTAGCACTCCACCTATATGCAGTGCATGTCAGTTGGCCAAAAGCCACAAACTTCCTTTTTCAAAGTCTGTAACCAAATCAGTAAAGCCTTTTGATTTGATACATATGGATTTGTGGGGTTCTCCGTCTTGCTGTGCTGTTAATGGTGCCTGCTATTTTCTATTGCTTATTGATGATTACAGTCGCTTCTCTTGGCTCTATTTACTGAAGTCCAAATCAGAGGCCTTAGCTATGTTTCAAAGCTTTCTAGTCATGATTGAGAGACAATTTGACAGTAAAATTAAAGTGCTTCAATCAGATTATGGGGGGGAGTTTGTTGCTTTTACTCAACTGGTTCAATCATTAGGCATTACTCATAGATTCTCATGCCCTTATACTCCCCAACAGAATGGCATCGTGGAAAGAAAAAATAGGCATGTAGTCGAGATTGGATTATCTTTACTTACTACTGCCAGTATTCCTACTGGCTATTGGCCTTTTGCTTTTCAAACAGCTGTGTACTTAATCAATAGATTACCTACTGCAGTGTTGGCACACCAATCCCCTTATCAGCTCTTGTATCAGCAGACACCTGATCTGACTAAGCTCAAAACTTTTGGTTGTATGTGCTTTCCCTATCTCAGACCATATCGCCATCATAAACTTGAACCTAGGTCTGCTGTCTGTTGTTTCTTGGGCTATAGCAGTAAGCACAAAGGCTCTTTATGTCTGGATATGACTTCCAAACGCATTTATGTGTCTAGGCATGTTGTTTTTGCTGAGCTGGTCTTCCCCTTTCAGTCTTCTCCTGTTTCTCCTGCTTCTGTCCCTTCTGAGTGCTTGCTTCCTGTGGTTGTGCCTTCTGTTCCTAATCCCACTATGCCTAGTTCTATTCAGGGTGCTTCTTCTCCTACTCTTGCAGGTTCTTCTATTTCACCTGAGTCTTCTCCATCTGCCAGTGTTTCTCCACACTCCATTCCTGCTTCTAGTTTTGTTTCTGCTCCTCCACTGGTGCCTACAAAAATGGTCACCAGAAGCCAAAATGGAATTTTCAAGCCTAAAGTGTTTACTACAGCTTATGCTCTTAATCCTACAGAATCTTCCACCTATCATCAAGCTAGTAAATCCTCTGAGTGGATTGCAGCTATGCAGAAGGAATTTCAAGCCTTACAGGCCAATCATACTTGGGAGCTTGTTCCCTGTCCTGCTGATAAGAATGTGGTTGGCTGCAAATGGGTTTATAAACTCAAATATCATTCAGATGGATCTGTGGAGAGATATAAAGCTAGATTGGTGGCTCAGGGGTTTACTCAGACGTATGGCATTGATTATTTTGAGACATTTAGTCCAGTAGTTAAACCAGCAACAATACGCATAGTTCTTACCATTGCTTTATCTCACAACTGGCCTCTGCAACAGTTGGATGTGAATAATGCATTTTTGAATGGTGATCTTCTTGAAGAGGTGTTTATGAAGCAACCACCTAGTTTTGAGGATTCTTCTTTGCCTCAGCATGTCTGTAAGTTGAGGAAGGCTTTTTATGGACTCAAACAAGCTCCTAGAGCTTGGTTCACCAAGCTTAAGCTCACTCTCCTTGCTTGGGGTTTCCACTGTACCATCTCAGATAAGTCCTTATTTGTCTTTACATCTGCATCAGTAATCTTGTATCTTCTGGTCTATGTTGATGATATTATCATCACTGGTTCCAGTCCTTCTCTCATCAAGTCCCTGGTGTCTTCTCTGAATACTGCCTTCTCCTTGAAAGACTTGGGTTCTCTGCATTATTTCTTGGGGATTGAGACTGTTCGCTCCTCTCAGCACCTGCATCTGTCTCAGTCCAAGTATATCTCTGACTTACTCCATCGAGCTGGCTTAGAGAATGCCAAACCAGCACCTACACCTATGGTCAGCTCTCAGATACTCTCTCTGACAGATGGTCACTGCTTCTCTCAACCTCTGGTTTACAGGAGCTTAGTTGGAGCCTTACAGTATTGCACCATTAGCAGACCTGATATAGCTTTCTCAGTCAATAAACTCTGTCAGTTTATGAGTGCACCTACTGATGTGCATCTTCAGGCTGCCAAGAGAGTCCTTAAATATCTCAAGGGCACTCTCTCCTATGGTCTCACTTTGTCCAAATGTAGCTCCTTACCCTTGGTTGCCTATTCTGACTCAGATTGGGTTGGCTGCCCTGATGATAGGCGCAGCACTAGTGGTCATGCCATCTTCTTTGGCTCTAGTCTCATTTCGTGGTCCTCTGGCAAACAAAAGGTGGTGGCTCGTTCCAGCACAGAAGCTGAGTATAGGGTCCTTGCCAATGCCACTTCTGAACTCCTCTGGCTGCAGTCCTTACTGAAGGAACTTCACTTTGCTCTACCATCTCCACCTTTGTTGCTTTGTGACAACCTCAGTGCCACTTTTCTTGCAGCCAACCCAGTTCTTCATGCTCGTACTAAGCACATTGAGATTGATTGCCATTTTGTCAGAGATCTCTTACTAAACAAGACTCTTAAGCTCTGTCATGTCCCTTCCTCCGCTCAGATAGCTGATGTTCTCACTAAACCGTTATCTACTAAGGCTTTTCTGTCAAATAGACACAAACTCACTGTTTGGCCTAGTACACTGAGTTTGAGGGGGGATGTTAAACCTATATCAGAAATGGATGATGGCGGTTGAGCTCAGGTATGAAAGCCACGTCAGCAGCCATGTCAGTTATTCAAGTCAATGCTGAGTCNCCAAATATGAATAGGCACACAAATAATGTTAAACCTATATCAGAAATGGATGATGGCGGTTGAGCTCAGGTATGAAAGCCACGTCAGCAGCCATGTCAGTTATTCAAGTCAATGCTGAGTCAATGCTGAGGTATCCAGTCAAAGTTAGTTAGAGTTGGTTAGCGTAGCTTCAGCTCCACGATTCTTTCAATGGCTGAGTTGTAATTTAGTCTCTGCCTATATAATGTATTGGTAGTCTGTAATTAAAGATTAAGAAATTCATTTCTTCAGAATCATATTCTAGATCTGAAGTTCCTCACAAGACTCTCTCTACTGTCTCTTCAATATTTTCCTTTTCTCTGCATAACAATATTCTGCAGAATTTCTCATCATTCACAATGATCACTCTGTGATCACGATTTTGTTTCTGGTTCTACATTGTCAAGTTTCTCTTCATCTCTTTAAAGTCTTTTATGGTATCAAAGCTTCTGTAATGGCTGATCGCAGTTCAAGTTCTGTGGAGTCATTTCATGATTCTGGAAATCTACAGCTTCCAACTTTTGGTCAATCCTTGACAGTCAAGCTTGATCGCAGCAATTACTTGATCTGGCGTACTCAACTACTTAATATTGTGATTGCAAATGGTTATGAAGGGATTCTTGATGGTTCTCGATTCTGCCCAGAAAAATTTGTGCAAGATTCATCATCCACTGGAGGTATGATCTTGAATGCTGACTACACATTGTGGCAAAGACAAAATCGTTTAGTTATGAGTTGGATTTACTCCTCCTTGACTGAGCAAATCATGGCTCAGATCATGGCATATAACTCAGCCTTTGAGATCTGGAGGTCACTTGCAGAAAGCTTTGCTTCCTCCTCACGAGCAAGAGTTATGGAATTGAAGCTAAAACTGCAAACAACAAGGAAAGGAAATCTTGGAATTTGGGAGTATATGCTCAGAGTTCGAAGCATTTGTGATAATCTTCGAGCAATTGGAGAAACAGTGACTCAAGATGATCAAGTGATGGCGATACTGAGTGGTCTAGGCCAGGAATATAATCCAGTTGTGGCACCTCTCAGTCTTGAGTCTGTCTCCATTGAAGCTTTACAGAGCCACCTTCTGTCTTTTGAAGGAAGGCTTGAAAGACAAAAGTCTGTGGATGAACAGATATTGATGCAGGCAAATGCTGCAGTGTTCAATCCATCAGCAGGAAAGAAACGGTTCAACAATAATACTCATGGTTATCGAACTGGTAATCATACTTCTCAGAATGAGCATGGAAATGGCTCACATAGGTCCTTCTCCTCAAATCAAGGCAATCAGTTCAAAAAGAACTTCAAGACTGGAAATAGCAATCGACCACAATGCCAAATCTGTCACAAATCAGGACATGTGGCTTCTGATTGCTGGCACAGGTTCGATAATCATTTTCAACCAAAACTGACTTCTACTCATGGTTTACAGAATCAGGATCCTCAGGCACTGATGGCTACCTCAGGCTCTGTGGAAGACACTCCTTGGTTTCTTGATACTGGGGCTACACATCATGTGACAGCAGATCTTGGCAATTTAGCATTGCATAATCCTTTTGTTGGAGATGAAGGTGTTACTGTGGGAAATGGTAAGACTTTGTCCGTGCTTAACACTGGTTTAACATCTCTCTCTGCTTCTAAGAAACCTTTATTACTGCAGCATGTCCTTCATGTTCCTAAGATTGCTGCTAACTTAGTTAGTGTTCAAAAACTATGTCAAGATAATCATGTCTTTGTGGAGTTTCATCCTTCTTGCTTTCTTGTGAAGGATCAGATAACCAAAGGAGTGTTGCTCCAAGGAAGACTTGACCAAGGCTTATACAAGGTTATGTCTCAAGCTGTTGATAGACAACCTGCCTCTGGTTCACCAAAGGTTTTTCAAGTGTTTAGTTTGAATTCCAATAATACTGTCTCGAAACTGCAGCTATGGCATAATAGATTAGGCCACCCTGCAGTTGATATTATCAACAAGGTTATGACTCAATGTAACTTTCCTAGCTTTCCATTTAGCACTCCACCTATATGCAGTGCATGTCAGTTGGCCAAAAGCCACAAACTTCCTTTTTCAAAGTCTGTAACCAAATCAGTAAAGCCTTTTGATTTGATACATATGGATTTGTGGGGTTCTCCGTCTTGCTGTGCTGTTAATGGTGCCTGCTATTTTCTATTGCTTATTGATGATTACAGTCGATTCTCTTGGCTTTATTTACTGAAGTCCAAATCAGAGGCTTTAGCTATGTTTCAAAGCTTTCTAGTTATGATTGAGAGACAATTTGACAGTAAAATTAAAGTGCTTCAATCAGATTATGGGGGGGAGTTTGTTGCTTTTACTCAACTGGTTCAATCATTAGGCATTACTCATAGATTCTCATGCCCTTATACTCCCCAACAGAATGGCATCGTGGAAAGAAAAAATAGGCATGTAGTCGAGATTGGATTATCTTTACTTACTACTGCCAGTATTCCTACTGGCTATTGGCCTTTTGCTTTTCAAACAGCTGTGTACTTAATCAATAGATTACCTACTGCAGTGTTGGCACACCAATCCCCTTATCAGCTCTTGTATCAGCAGACACCTGATCTGACTAAGCTCAAAACTTTTGGTTGTATGTGCTTTCCCTATCTCAGACCATATCGCCATCATAAACTTGAACCTAGGTCTGCTGTCTGTTGTTTCTTGGGCTATAGCAGTAAGCACAAAGGCTCTTTATGTCTGGATATGACTTCCAAACGCATTTATGTGTCTAGGCATGTTGTTTTTGCTGAGCTGGTCTTCCCCTTTCAGTCTTCTCCTGTTTCTCCTGCTTCTGTACCTTCTGAGTGCTTGCTTCCTGTGGTTGTGCCTTCTATTCCTAATCCCACTATGCCTAGTTCTATTCAGGGTGCTTCTTCTCCTACTCCTGCAGGTTCTTCTATTTTACCTGAGTCTTCTCCATCTGTCAGTGTTTCTCCACACTCCATTTTTGCTTCTAGTTCTGTTTCTGCTCCTCCACTGGTGCCTACAAAAATGGTCACCAGAAGCCAAAATGGAACTTTCAAGCCTAAAGTGTTTACTACAGCTTATGCTCTTAATCCTACAGAACCTTCCACCTATCATCAAGCTAGTAAATCCTCTGAGTGGGTTGCAGCTATGCAGAAGGAATTTCAAGCCTTACAGGCCAATCATACTTGGGAGCTTGTTCCCTGCCCTTCTGATAAGAATGTGGTTGGATGCAAATGGGTTTATAAACTCAAATATCATTCAGATGGATCTGTGGAGAGATATAAAGCTAGATTGGTGGCTCAGGGGTTTACTCAGACGTATGGCATTGATTATTTTGAGACATTTAGTCCAGTAGTTAAACCAGCAACAATACGCATGGTTCTTACCATTGCTTTATCTCACAACTGGCCTCTACAACAGTTGGATGTGAATAATGCATTTTTGAATGGTGATCTTCTTGAAGAGGTGTTTATGAAGCAACCACCTGGTTTTGAGGATTCTTCTTTGCCTCAGCATGTCTGCAAGTTGAGGAAGGCTCTTTATGGACTCAAACAAGCTCCTAGAGCTTGGTTCACCAAGCTTAAGCTCACCCTCCTGGCTTGGGGTTTCCACTGTACCATCTCAGATAACTCCTTATTTGTCTTTACATCTGCATCAGTAATCTTGTATCTTCTGGTCTATGTTGATGATATTATCATCACTGGTTCCAGTCCTTCTCTCATCAAGTCCCTGGTGTCTTCTCTGAATACTGCCTTCTCCTTGAAAGACTTGGGCTCTCTGCATTATTTCTTGGGGATTGAGACTGTTCGCTCCTCTCAGCACCTGCATCTGTCTCAGTCCAAGTATATCTCTGACTTACTCCATCGAGCTGGCTTAGAGAATGCCAAACCAGCACCTACACCTATGGTCAGCTCTCAGATACTCTCTCTGACAGATGGTCACTGCTTATCTCAACCTCTGGTTTACAGGAGCTTAGTTGGAGCCTTACAGTATTGCACCATTAGCAGACCTGATATAGCNAAATTAGAGGGTATAGACACATGGTTGGAGATTTGCCAAAACTGACTAAATATTTGTTATATAGTCAAATCCTCTAACATCTAGATCTAATTGTCTAAACGTAATTTTTTGCAATGAATGCATGTGTATGGACACATGGTTGGAGAAATTAAAAAAAAAAAAAAAAGCAAAACAAAAGGCTTGCATGGATTACCGCTAAATTTGAAATATTGAAATCACCAAAGTGTCCCATATTCCAGAGCTCAGATAACGCTGAATTGAATTCTCGAAGTTTAGAGGTTTCTAACTCAATTCCCTTTTCAGGTACTTTCTTGTCCTGCATAAATGTATGTATTGAAAATTAGCATAAAAAAATACTATAGAGATAGAACTACGCTCCTCAAATACTTAGAATCAGATGTGTTGGAAAATGAAAGAAGTGGAGCAAAGTCCCACATTGATTTAAAAAAAGCAAAGTTGGGTGGGTATAAAGCTTGAGATGCACAAGTCTAAATTGCCTTAGGCACTTTAGACAAAGTTGCATTATCAAGTATAAATTTCACACCAAGAAAGACTACCACACTCTCTCACATTATAAGTGAAGACTTGGATGGAGGGGCCACTTAGAAAATGTCAACATGATATCAGAGCTCATATGGCCTAATAGCCCATTCACGATCCAAGGTTTAATTTCTTGATGAAAACTTGAAGCCTAAGACTTGACGCCCAAAAGAGAAAAAAAAGGGTCAATCAAGAAGACCCAGGCAAAATGTTGTATAGACCTGTAGCCTCTGAAACTCAAGTCCTAAAAAGAAGCACAAGCTCAGGCGATAAATGAAAGAGAGAGACCTATGGCCTCTGAAGCTCAAAAAACTTGAAGTACAAGCCCAAGGTGAAGATTGAAAGACTAGAAGGATTAAAAAAAGGCAAGTCACAACTGGGCCAGGCCAATTGGACTTGAGGGGGAGTGTTGGAAAATGAAAGAAGTAAAGCAAAGTCTCACATTGATTAGAAAAGAGCAAAGTTAGGTGGATATAAAGCTTGAGATGCACAAGTCTAAATTGCCTTAGGCATTTTGGATAAAGTTGCATTATCAAGCATAAATTTCACACCAAGAAAAACTACCACACTCTTCTACATTATAAGTGAAAACTTAGACTGAGAGACCCACTCACAAAATGTCAACAACATGCATTAGCAAACATTTTTTAATTATAAAACATTGCTATGAGTTAGCTACTTTTGACAAAAGAAACTCTATCCTAACACAATGTTGAATAGTGTGTAAGAAGATCTAAGTCATATAGAAATAGATTGAATGGGTTTAGTTAAAATAGATGCTACCCTGTGTTCAGATTGTAAAACGGCGTAAAATTAACTAGTTTGTAAATAATATAATTCTTAGAACATTAAAATTTAGAGTCAACATTTGTTTAAAAGAAATTCTGGTGTACTCCTAAAGCCTTTCACCATAAACACATATATAGTGCACCCCAAATATGAATAGGCACACAAATAATAAACCTTATATGTGGATCTTAATATTAAAACCCACCTATTTATATCTAGATAGAATAGTACTTGAAAAGAACAATAAAATTTCTCTTGTTTTCGTGACAAGAAAAAGACTAGATCTAGATTTATAAATGCTTACCAGTATTATTGAATCAACAAAATCGGTGGCAGGTTTTAGGATATGCTGGATGGAGACAAGAAGTGGTTGGCGAAGCAGCGATGCGTAACCTTTTGAATGGGTTTTCAGCACTTGGCTTTTGATATTATCATCTGCCAAAATCGGAAGTTTCAGATGAAGCAGTCGAACCTGCTCATTAGAACTTGAACTCACGGATGTCTCACTCTCAGCCATTCGGATGCGAAAGCAGTTGCGGATGCTTCGTCTGTCCAAGATTGATCTAAAACTTCGACAATGTATAGACCATGGTTTAAAATTGCAGTTGCGATAGCAATTGCCCTGTGAATGCGAAAATTGCAAATAATTGAGAGAAGATGCAGCAAATGTAGTGTGTAGTTTCGAAGAATTGCAAATATGAAAAGTGCCATAATATTGCGAGCTGCAGTTTAAAGCCATGTTGATTTGATCTGAAATCAGTTTGTGCTCAATTGTGGACTGTCTCCGGCCTATCCTATTTATTGCCACTAATTTGAACGATAACTAAAAAAATAAATAAAATAGAGTTTGCTTGGGGAACGTGTAAGATAACATCAAGGCCTTTTAAATATGACAAAAATCTCACATTTTGTCAACAATGATGTCTTTTTTTTTTCTTTATTTATCTTTTGGGTAGATGAAGTCAGGTTCTTTTAATATTGGGAGATGATTCAAGGTGCATGTGGGTGACTGATGAAAAAATGTAGCGGGACCACATTTGTTATGAATGCTTCTGTACATGCCCACATTATTTTATCTAAGCAATATTGGAAAGAATCTTGTAGAATTTATTGTTTACATGTGTACATATCTAACAACATTTAATTGAATTCACACTGAAACTGTACACTTGAATTATTTAAACTATTAGGATGAACACCATGATTTTTATTTTTTTTTCAAACCAGACTGCCAAATATGAATGTCTTTTAGATTTGGAAAGTGGAAAAGCATTGACTCACCGCTAATTTAGTCTAATTAAAAAAACGGGGTAACCACTCCATCATGATAGCTTTTATTTGAAATGATTAACTCATTGTAATTAATTGAATAAATCATTTGCACAATTCAAACTCGTGTTTTTTTTTGGTTTCTAACTCATATGTTTGAATATGATTTGCAAGGCCTTTTCGAATTGCAATAATTTTATATTGAACATGATTTCATTGAATAAAAAATTAATCTAAACAATTGTAAATTTTATAATACATTTGTGACATCTGAAAAACTATTTCCAAAAGGTTAATTAATTAGC
This sequence comes from Cercis canadensis, assembly GCA_003255065.1. NCBI lineage: Eukaryota > Viridiplantae > Streptophyta > Magnoliopsida > Fabales > Fabaceae > Cercis > Cercis canadensis. The sequence continues at coordinate 93,705 of QAOA01000324.1, forward strand.
CTGTTCTCATATGACAGACAAGTCACAATTATTTTTTAGAATACTAAGACTGATATGGGCTCCAGCTGTTTTATCCGCCCTAAATATCACCTATTTGACTTTATATTAAACAAGTCATAATTAGAAAAAGGTCTAATTTCATATAAAAAAAAATGAAGTAAAGAAAAACGACTGTTTTATACATAGTAGAAGGGTTATACAATATGGAAAAATTTGAGTGTTACCATAGTATCGAGTTTTTAGTACTACTGCAATTTAAAATTAGTTATGTGTGAACAAAAAGAGAAGAGAGAATGGGTGGGTGAGTGTGATATCTACTTGGCTAATTTAAATGACAGTAATGCTGAGTTTTTAGTATTACGGTAGTACTGGAAATACTCTCGTACCGTTAGATTAACAAGTCATTAAGTTTTAAAATGATTTCACGAGGTTGGGGCCTATTGATGGAGTATGTGTGTTATGTTAACTCAAGCTTGAAGATTCAGTAGTTTTAGACATGCACTGAGTTTCTTTGATGACATTCGAATTTGTTGGAAAGTCGGATTCTAATCCTAACTCCTGTTTAGAAAATATATCTTTAGGTTTCTTGATATATAGTTGTTAATTTGCTTGTTTAAGAAGAATAACAGTTTCTTAAGCCCTTAGAAGTGATGGCCAAGGATTTTGACAGTTCACAAGAGGTCATGGTTATAAACTTTCATGTTGTCATATAACAAAAATAATAATAAAATAAAAGAGTTGTAGTTAAGCCTAATCTGTTATGAATATCCAAATTTGAGATAATGTTTGAGATACTTACTGAGAGATTCTATGAGAGTGTTTTGAGATAGTCTAAGAAAGCTAATTTGTCCAATTAATTGTTGGGTAATATTATATTCACATAATTTATTTTACTCTTTCTTTACAATTGCATTTTTGGCCATACTCAATAGAGTTAATTGGATGAACTAAAACTTTAATCTAATCACTTAAATTAACTGATAGTATACATTTCTAAAATGTATGAAACTATTATGTTCCAATTGTTTTAGTTACTATGCAAGATACAGAACAATTTGTCTTCTGTCAAATTTTACGGAGAGAAACTAAACGGCATATGATTGAGTGATACTGAGATCATCATCAGGGTTTACAGTTTTTGTGTTCAAACCTAAAATCATAGTCAAAGTACTCAAAATAAAAATTAGGCACAGAAACGACAATCTATTATAAGAACCTTTCCCTCAATCAAAATTTTTTTCCCACAGAGAAACGGCAAAAAAGTCACAAGTCCTTCATAGTGCGTAATGTTTGAGTTTTTCTCCTAAACATCACAATAAGTTAAATATATATTCTTTTTTTATCTTTGGAGATTGGGAATAGTTTGAATTTAACTGTGGGTAACTCAAATATTTTTTTTCGCTGAACTGTTCTAATAAAGTGTAGCACTATTAACCAAAGGTTCCAATTCAACACGACTAAGCCTGATCATTGATATGTCACCACTCTCGGGTTGACAAGTTATTACCAAGTTCTAGAACTTCAGAGAAAGGATGAGAAGTTCGGATATATTGTAAAATAATCAAAATATTTTTTAGTGATATATGATTATTAAAAATGATTTTAGTCATTTTACAAGATGTCCAAACTTCTTTATCTTTTCTCCTAAGTTCTAAAACTTTAGAATAATTTTTTAAAAAACAAATGTCAACAAGAAATAGACTGACTTGCTTTTTTTTTCTTTGGAGGAGGGAGGGTGGGGTGAGGGGGTTGCGGCATTTAAAATAAATATTATATAGTATGACTATAGATAAGTCGACAATCACCGTATATTTTATAATAATTTTTCAAAACTTAATGAAAGGAAAGATACACAAACCTTTAATAAATCTAATACTGATCTAGGAGTTCGGATCTTTTGATGCAAGTTTGTCTCATAATGGATTTTTTTTTTTTATTTTGGTAAAAGTCTCATTATGGACTTTGTCCGCCTAATTATTGCCTTTATATAAAATAAGTTGTAATTAGATTAAAGATCTGCTTAATAAAAACGTCAATGGGTTCACCCCGAAGATTTGGATATTCTAAAGTGAGCATTTTAGAGAGTGAAGTACATGAGAGTAACTATTGATTTGATAAAGTGCACATGCACCTTAAGTATCTCGTGATTTTTGATAGTCCATTTTCTTGATTCTCTCATTAGTAACTATCTATCTACTCTTACTTTACTTTTTAAAGTACACTTATAGTGTTAGAGGATCCAAATCCTACAAGTCGTTGGTAGTGACATAATAGGATAATACACAGTAAGGAAAACATATTTTCAAAAGAAAAACAACATAAATAAGCTACGAAAATTGTGGATAACGGGAATTAATCTCTTGCTTGGTTAAAAGACTTTGATATTATGTCAAATCATGTTAATTCAAAAGTTTAAATTATTAGATGAAGGAGCATGAATGAATTTTATATTTAAAAAAGCCTTTATTTTTATCTATTAACAATTAAATTTTTTCCTAAACAAGAACTTAAAATATCTATTTTTTTGGTGGTACAAACTTAATGAATGTAAATATTAATGCATAATCTAACCTGTCCTTATACCTACATGTTAGGGAAAATGAAAGTTAAATAAGCATGATTGCCCCAAGTTATACATTATGTTTCTATAAGCTAAATAGAGCATCTGTGTGTATATAACAATGTTAGTATTGACCAATCATTAGCTCTAGCTCAATAGAGCATGCTCTCAATTATAAGACTGGTCTTTTCATCAGTTTCTCAATTCGAATCTCCTCAATTACAAATGCAGTTGCTATTTACTTATAGGTAAAAAAGAATCATTAAGCGTATGACAGAAAAGTGCTTTAACGTCTCTTTAAGTATTTTACTTGTTCAGATGAANAAAAAAAAAAAAAAAAAAAAAAAGAGTGCTTTACCTGTTGATTCTTATTTCAGTTTTGGAAGATGGTTCATTCGACCTTGTGGATCAATCAAAACAACTGAAGGCTTTTTAGAGATCCAACGTCCCTTGAAGTACCAAAGACCTGCGATTGTTGAATCGTAGGACACTATGTACCATGGCATCTTGGATTTTAAATTTTCAAATTTCTGTCTCAGCTCTTCAGTCCATTTTAATACAAATGGAATCCACACAATCTTGTAGTGATCTTCTTCTCTTATTTTCCCATAGATTTCTAATACTCTTGAAATGTTCTTAGCCGGTATATCTAGGTCCGAAATAAGCAACAAGATAGTTTTTCCCTTTAGCACCTCTATGTCGACCTGTTTGGACCAAAAATGAAAACACTATGATAATCAAGATGTTTTTTTAAAGTACATCAATTCTTAAATCTCCTATTAATACAAAATATTGATTAAATCACATCTACCTCCATTCAGTTTTTGAAGTAATACAAATATCTTTCAAAATGAGACGAATTATTACTTGCACATCCTTTTTATTTATGACTGTAGATTCACCACTTTTTAGCTCACGAATTTATGCACTTCAATTATTTATGGCTGCAGATCTATTGTCCAAGATGAGGGTGGAAATGTAATAAAAAATTGGGGATATTTGGTGTACCATAATCTTTAATTCTCATGTGATCTTGAATAATGGGCATACAGTATAAGAGAATTCGATTAGGGTATGTTTGGGAGTTCTTTTGGAGGGGAAAGGAGAGGAGAGGAGAGGAATGAGAGAGTCCACTCTCTTGTTTGGGAGTTTTAAGTTTGAAAGGGGAAGGAGACCAAGGGTTAAACTTTGACCCTTGCACTCCTTTTTTCATTCACAAATTTCAACCCCCCAAATTGGGGGGTTTGGAGGGGTAGAAAATTAATTTACTAATTTACCCATACTGTCTGCCACCATTGAATTGTTGGATAAGAAAAGAAAGCAAAAAAGTTGAAGTTTTATGTTTAAATTGTAATTCTTTTATATTTCTAATTAAAAATTTTAATTATATCCATCTAATGAAAAAATTATAAATAATCCCTTTTATCATCACTCTAATTTAATTAATTGCAACCCATAAAGCAATAGAATTTGCATAATTTTTCAGATGCACAGTTTATTTTCTTTTTGAAAATATATAGTATATTAATTTTTTTATGACTCATTAGAAGTAATAAGTGTATATTATATATTAATAATTTAATATTTATGAAATTTTACTTTTTTATGAAAATGTACTTAATTAGAGTATGAATTCGGTTATTGTCAATTTTTATTTTTTTAATAAATAAATAATAATTACATTTATAATTAAAAAATTGAATTAGAAAAAAAGAGTGAAAAGATAATAAAGGGTAAACTAGTAAAAATATTTTACAATAAGACATTTCCTTCCCTTTCCTTTCCTTTTCCTCATTTTAATCATCCAAACAAAGGAGAGGAAAACCCCTCCCTTTCCTTTCCCTTCCTTTCCCTCCCTTTCCTCTCCTCTCCTCTCCTCTCCTCTCCCCTCCAAAAAAACTCTCAAACAGAGTGTTAAGGATTTTCTTTTTCCTTTCTGTTTTGGCCTTGGTTCGATTAATTAAGGCTATTTACAATTACCTTATATAGTATAATAATTGGGAGAAAGTTCCAGCCCTTGGGTGCTAATGTATTAAACATTATAATCTTAGATTTTCAAAATTTTCTAGAGGACATGAATTATAGCCCTTGAGTTGTGATGAAATGCAAGGTGTAATATTGAATTACAGTTTGCTATCGAATCCTAGCATTAAGAAATTTAGAAGGTAGATATAATTTACTAAAAAAAGACACCAGTATTGAGAAATTTCAAATTGCAATCTTAGATCTGCATGCTTTACTGCTTAGTATAAAGCTTTATTGCGTTGCACCAGAAAACGAGAACATCTAAGATCTCTGTTTTGGCATATCCTCGGGTAACATGATCTAAGATGAATTATAATGAAATTTCGATCTGACACCAAAAGTTAAAGTAATATGAGAGAATATGATAAATACTTTTATCTACTAAGGAAAAAAAAAACTGAGAAATTAAAATATTCTACTGCAATAATGTTATACTCACACTAACCTTGGACATTGTAGAACCATCAATGAGTGATTGGTGGCCATCTTTGGAGTATATGAGCCTCTTCATAAGCTCCAAGATGTCAGCAGGAGCCTCAGAAGATTCTTTTTCAGTGTCAAAAATATCGTCAAACAATGCATTGGACTGAATATGAGCCTCCATCTCCTCTACATGGATTATTTAATAATAACTTTGAGAATGTATATAGTGTAATATACATTACCAGTACTTGATTGAGTTTAAATTAATGATAGTAGTAAAAAACATTAAAATTGAAGACCATGAATTCAAGTGATAATATTTCTTAATATATAAATATAAAAAGTTGATATACTTACCTATTTGTGGTTTGCAGATTGTGCAGTGGTGTTTGAGTTCGTTAAGGATTTGACTAAGATTGGAAATTAGGTGGGACAATTCTAATGCCACTTCGCTATAAAACAAAATAAGCATTATTGATGAGGATGATGATGATATACTCAAATCAAGAGAATATAGGAAGGTGGGAATTCAAAACTGAAAGGAACAAGAACTCACCCATTGTCCACGATCAAAGTAATTTGAATATAGCCAGCTACAGCACTTAGAATTACCCAGTGCACGCCCACTGAGACAAGATCTTCTATGCTGTACTCTGTGTCCAACAGTAACGTTAAATCACAGATGTATTTGATCAGTTTCAATGTGATCTTGATCAGACTGTTAAGCTGATCAAGTGGTTGTTGAAATTTCTCCAGAGGTGAGCCCACTATGGAAACAGGGTTTTGCTTCAAGGTTGCCATTGATGAGGCTAATTCAGTGGATGATTGGTTCGGACCATGAAGCAAGAACTCCAACAACTCCACAAATTTTAAAACGAAACTCCCCATAGTCATTACTCCCTTTTCAATCCATGATTTCTTGGACAGGATTTGAAGTATAATCAGTGATTCGTTGTGAACATTAATCTCATCAAACCTTTCCTTAACTTTATATTTGGTCTTAGCTATCTGAGAGTAAACAAATTAGTTATTACTTAAGGAATCAGATCGAACACTAGGTATTGCAGACATAGAGAATCAAATTTCTAAACCATAATAGGATAGTTTAAGTGACTCCATGTGTTCATTATTCAGGCAAATTTAATTAATTAAAAAGAAATTTTTATTGCATAGATAGATGAAAATTTTCAAAAACGTGAGCTAATAATAAAAACAATTTAAAAACCAGTTATATCAAAAACTTAAGCTATCATATAAAGGGTCAAGAAAAGTTTTACATCTAAAATAAACCCATATATTATAGCATTTTTTTACGTAGAGTATAAACAAAGTACAAGCTCATCTTATCATGCAACAAAATTTTATTTAATTATGAAAAGTAGGAGTGAAAATCATCAAACTTTTTGATCATTTGCCAAATTTATAATATTATGTCAAAAGCATAAGCCATTAGAAAAAGACCTAAAAGCATATGCACACATAGAGAAAATGTATACTTGCATGTTTGCTAAGAGTACTACTACTAATGAAGTTCATATACTGCCATGTATAACTGTAGAAAGAGGCTTATGTGTTTTGCACACTTATAAAAACACATATATTTAACTTCTGTATATATATTATCATTTAAATTTAATTAGAGCCACTAAACCCACATAATTTGTTTGTTTTTTTATTTATTTATAAAATTCAGATTCTATAAAGTCTAAACATCTAAAATAATGTGTGCAAGCATAATTTCTTAGCAATGAATGCATGTGTATAGATACTTGGTTGGAAAAATAAAAACAAAAGCCCGCAGGGAGTACCATGAAAGTGAAAACAGCAAAATCACCAAGGTCTCCAAACTTCCTAAGCTCAGATAACGCTGAATCAAACTCCAGAAGATTAGAGCTCTCTAACTCAGTTTTGGGTACTTTCTTCTCCTGCATTGTGTTGAGAGTCAGAGTCCGCTTAAAATTGAAATTAAGAACAAAGATTAAAACTATAATCATCGTACAATTAGAATCTTAAATGTCAGGAAAAAAAAAATATACATTGATAAATCTAAGCTATTTTAGTCAAGAGAAAGTATCTATCCATACACCAAGTGAGATATTGTAGAAGATGTGAGACTTATGCACCAAGTTTAATTGAGTCTAATTAAATTAGCTGCTTTCATGTATTCAAATTGTAAAGTAGCAAACTACTAAATATGGTTTAATTGTGAGGAGTTTAAAAGGTTTTCAACTTGTCAGGGCTTCTGTCGAGCAACAAAAAATAAAAAAAGGATTGTAAAGCAAACAAGGTGCATCTAGATGCTGGAATGGAAATAGTATCACTCTTTAAAGCAATATAATTTAGAGGTAGACATCTGTTTTAGGAGAAATTGTTTCGTACTGCAAAAAATTATACCATAAACACATAAAAAGAATTATACTATAAACACATAAATAATGCACCTCACATGTGAATAGAGACATAAAATAATGAACCTTTATATGTGGATCCTACTGAAACCCGCCTATTTATATCTAAAGAGTATATTAGTCTTGTTTTTATTCTGGCAGTACAATAAAATTTCCCTTCTTGTTAGGGGCACCAAAAAAGGTAGATCTAGTTGTTTCCACAAAAATAGGAACTAAATATATATTGGCCTCTTGTCACGTGGTTCCCTGAATGCAAGAGGGCAGAGGCTATTCTTTTTAAAAGAAAAATACTATAAGAAACTTATCCTTAAAAGAGTGGGTTGCAAATATAAATTAGAGTAATTATTTAATACTATAAGTAATATCGAATTATAAATATAATTAATTATTGAAATAATTTAAGTTATATATTTTATTAATCTCACATTTCTATTAAGTAAACAGTATCGTTAACTATCAATTTTGCTTGTAATATCAATCCCCCTTATGGTATTAATAATTAACTAGATGAAAAGTATTTCTCTTTTGTATTAAAATTACAAAAATACCCATATTTTCATTTGTGAGTAGATATAGAGATTTTGGTTTTTGTTAGTGAAAAATGGATACCAAAAAGGGGAATCCCCATTATATACAATATATATATATATATAAAGTTGCGAACCGACAGAAATAAGAGAAACAACTAAATTATACATAACACATCCATCCTCGATTATAGCTTAAATTCTTTCCACAATTTGAAAAGTTGACCTTATAACAAATTACAAAGACAAAAAAGAGACAATAAAAGAATTAAAAAGTGGAGGTATTTCTGGGAAATGCTTACCAGGACTATTGAATCAACAAAAACGGTGGCTGGGTTGAGGATACGGTGGATGGAGAGGAGCAGTGGTGGATGAAGCAGCGGTGCATAATCTCTTGTATGGGTTTGCAGTACTTGCCTTTTTATATTCTCGTCCCCCAATGTTGGAAGTTTCAGATCAACCAACTGAACCTGTTCACTACAAGAACCCATACATGTCTCACTCTCTGCCATTTGGATGCGCCTTCTTTTCCAGATTGATCTAAAACTGCGATTGCCATTGGATTCTGGTTGTGGAAATTGCATATAATTGAGGGGAAATGCAGCAAATGTTGTCTGTAATTGCCAAGAATTGCAACTACGGAAACTGCCATAAAATTGCAGTTGAAAACTGCAATTTAAAGCCATGGTATGAGCTTAAATTCGTTTGTGTCTGGCCTATCCTTTTTAATGCCACTCTTCTGAAGGAATTATAAAACAAAGATAAATAAAATAAAAAGAAATTGCGTGTAGGAAACGCGTAAGATAAAGTCAAGGTCGTTTAAATATTACAAAGTTTATTTCTTTATTATTATTTTTATTAATCTTTGAAGACAAGGTCTTTTAATAGCGGGAGATGATGTATGTTTTCTGTACTCTTAAATGTGGGTGCCACGTATCGACCCCACTAATAGGGTCCACATTTTTTTTTGTTTAGGAGAGTATTATTACACTCGGTATAGGTAAAAATTTTCTGTGTACTATTTTTTTTCTCTTGGGTGCATTTAGCTATTATTTTATGAAAAAATTTATGTACTTTAAGAGTATTATTTTCATAAGTACAAAAATATAGTCACACATATTTTTATATCTTTTAGTAGGGATTGGTTTGGTGATATTCTCCTTCCACTACCCTTTTGTGAGTTAGAATGGGTTCTTATTTTGTTTTATTATGGCTTATTTGACATCAACTTAGTTTTTTTTAAGGGTCAATAGTATCTTGGAAGTAATATTTTGAGTGGGTCTCTATCTATCTTTTCGTAAATCCATAGAGATGCCACAAATGATCTGTTATAATATTGAAGTAACATATTCTTACTATCATTTTAGTTAAAAAAAAAAAAAAAATCCTTTTGNAAAAAAAAAAAAGAATCCTTTTGATATAGTTATCGAGATGTTAATAAAAAAAATAAAAACCATTGTTGTGCTATCTTCTCAACCACCTCCTCAAGTTGTGAGTGACTTCCTCCTACTTACGGAATTTTCAAGATCAATATGTAAATACAACATTGTTCTTAGACAAGGGAATAGGAGGGATGGGCATGGTGGTGCGCGATCATGAGGTTCACTTTCTTGCCCAAGCTTCTAAACCATGTTTTGCTTGTTATTCCCCTATTCTTATGGAAGCATGGGCTCTTGTTCTAGTTGCTGATTTGGGTTTTTTTGAATGTTTTCATGATGGGTGTTAAACCCACAAGTCTCTAGTCCTGTTTTCATAATAACAAAATGTCTTGTTAATTCTAATCAGTGTTGTTTTTCTCTAAGTTCTTATTTAGAACAGATTTGAAAAAAAAAGCCTTGAAGAACTTGATCTTGTCTATGATCAAGCTCCACTTGATAATGAGAGTTTCGAATATTGCTGGACAAGGTTGTCGAGGACTCCAGCCAAATTTAACTTTTTATAATCTAACTAAGACCTATGTTAGTTGAGATTGGAAAGTTTCTTCTTGAAGTGACTTGTGTAAGGTCCTTGTTTCAAGGAAAATTTTATCTACTTCTTTTACACAAAGTAAGAATTTTTGGAATAAAAGGACAAAAGCTTTTTGATTGATTGACGTGGTGTCAGCCGGTTGGTAGCTCCCTCTTTGTCTTTCACATGAACAAGAAAGGAAATAAAAGCAAGGGGAACTCCCAAGGCTTCAGAAATGCATGAAGAGAAGTAAGAAGAAAATATTTTAAAGAGAGAAAGAAGCCATTGTTAAGAGTTTTATTCTTCTTCTTCCTCTCAGTTATCTCTTCATGCTTCAAGAACTTCATTGTATCATTTCTACTCTATAAGAGAGTTTCTTCTTTGGGGCTCAACCAAAACACTTGGATTTTGTATTTGGATTTCTATGGGAGAAATCCATGAGAATGATCTCTAGTGAGTTAGAGAGAGAGAGAGTTTATGGTTAGCTTGAAAAATAAAAACCATAGTTGTGAAGCTTGGAAAAATAAACTTGAAGAATAGTGGAACCCAATGATATGGGAGAAGTGGATGTAGACATGTTAGGCCGAACCATTATAAATACTCTTGCAGATTTTCTTTCTCTCCATCTTTAAGTTTTTGGTTTAATCTTTGTTATGTTCCAAATGGTTTATTGAGTCATCTCTTTTTATTCAAATCTGGTATTTGTCAAAGAACTAGTTTACAAACTAGTTCTTTATCAAATCTGCTATTTGAATTTGTTTTACAAGCAATTTTTTAATAATTCTTATTCAACCCCCTCTAGGAATATACTTTGCGACTCTCAATGGGTGATTGTCCCATTGTGTGACAAGAGATTGGAAATGATAGGGTTGATTTCTGAGTTGGGAATGCTTTTAGACAATATTAGGAGTCTNTCTCCATCTTTAAGTTTTTGGCTTAATCTTTGTTATGTTCCAAATGGTTTATTGAGTTATCTCTTTTTATTCAAATCTGGTATTTGTCAAAGAACTAGTTTACAAACTATTTCTTTATCAAATCTGCTATTTGAATTTGTTTTACAAGCAATTTTTTAATAATTCTTATTCGGCCCCCTCTAGGAATATACTTTGCGACTCTCAATGGGTGATTGTCCCATTGTGTGACAAGAGATTGGAAATGATAGGGTTGATTTCTGAGTTGGGAATGCTTTTAGACAATATTAGGAGTCTCCAATCTATGTTTTGTTCTATTGCATTTGTTTGTATTCATGGTGCAAGATTGTTTGGTTGTTCATCGACTAACTTGTTGATATTAAGGTTTAAGTGGAAGATTCACCAACCTTCAGCTTTGATGTTATGCTTTTATTTTCAATTTTTTTTCTAAAGAAGAAATTTACACAAGTGAATTTTAATAAATCACTACAAAAAAATTTTTGGATTCCAATAGAATTTTTTAATTGAAATTTTGAATTCCAACGGAAATTCTAATGAAATTTGAGTCGTTGAAGAAATGGCTGTTGGAATTACAAAATTCCAACGGAATATTAATTTCAATAGAATTTTACCGTTGAAATTCATTTTTGAAAAAAAAAAATTCATTGAAAAATTTGGTTGGAATTTTTAATATATTTTTAAAAAAATCAAAAATTACTTTTTGGTTTTGGTTTTTGAAATTCCAACGGAATGGAATTTCTGTTGGAATTTTCTTAATTTTTTTTTGTAAATTCCTAAATAATATTTGTTAAAAATCAAAATATACCATTTACAAATATCCTTTTTATTAAATAATTTCTATAACACAAATATCCAATTCATTTAATAATTCTTATAAGTTAATAATGTATTGAGTACAAAAGTTTAAATCTCAAATAATTACACCAAGTTTATTTCTAATTGTTCAAAATATATACTATATAACAAGAGCATACTCTTCTCTCAACTAAATAAAAATAAAACATAAATTTTGTAGAAGAGCAACATGCTATAACTAAATTTCAGTCTTCATACTTTGTTTCTTCATCGTCATCTTCATTGTCTAAAAACTTGCAATGACAAATAGCGATAATTTCAACCCATAATCCAGATGACAGTTCTTAATCTTCTTCTTTTTCCAAAGGCATACCACAAGGGAGAAGCATTTTTTGTGCAGAAAGCAGAAGTTATCAATCAGCCCAAAAAAAGCAGAACTTGTAAGAAGAGAAGTACAACTACTTCATAACTGGATAGATTAAAAAAAAGAAGAAGTGAGAACTACTCTACAAATAACTATGTATGCCCGGAGACAGAATATGCCATTATCCAATAGCTAACATTATATAGTAACAGTAAACATCAAATATCATCATAAGATACTCCCAGATGAGATCAATGATCCATTCAAACAAAGAAATCACAATCAAAGATATGAAGTCCCATATTTTTCAGAAGCGCGAGACATACATCAGTGGCACCATGAAGCATGCTAACCTTAGTTCAATAATACGTAATAGAATAATTACTCTTGCAAGCCATTTTCCCAAGTAGTGCCAAAAGAATGCCACAACAGCCATCCCCACCAAATAAGTCATTAATAGCAATATTAAATCACATTCAATTAAAGCTTGTCAGTAGAAAAAAGGGCACACTTTCAACTGAATAAAAGCTCCTGCCATGTACAAAAGATAACAGATCAATGGGGTTATAAATGTAAGTGGTAACATCATTTTAAATTTCAAGGAATGAAAATTGTTTAAAATTTTAAAATTCTAATAAATTTTAAAACATCCAAAAAAATCCAAAAAATAGCACAATCATTCTACACAATTCATACAACAAAAGCCCTAACAAAATTTAAAGCAATCTAACAAATTTTATCATTAAATCAATACAGTAAAGTTACCTAAATTCGGATACCTATAGCAGTCAACAAATCTTCCATCAAAACGAGGTATGCCTAAATCCATAATCACATAGACACCATTCCACAAACAAAAGGTGATAAAACTACAAAATAATCTACCTAGAAATAGAAGAACTTCAAGTTTGGTTCAGAGACAAAAATATAAACTAGAAATCGGTAGAAATAGGCCTACCTTTACTCCAAAGCAAATAAACTAAGCTTGAAACTCCTTGACATCGCCGGAAAAAAAGGTGAAGAATGACTGGAAAACTGAAATCGCACAAGGTAGAGGACAGAAACCGAGGTGAGGAGAGGAAAAAGTGAATATGAAAATGAGGAAGAATAGCTGCGGGTGAGAAGAAATATTCAGATTTCTCACAGATTTTGGGCTGAGAAATTTTAAAACCCAAATTTTAACTTTAGTGAAACAATGCATTCTGTTTCTCATGGAAAGATCCATATTTCTCTCGGACTTTATCACGGAAAAGCTTTTTGTGAGAAATTTGAGAAAATTTAATTTCTGATGGAATCTTCCCATGAAATTTTCTCATGGAAAATTTTTCAGTGAGAAAATTGAATTTCACACGGATTTTCTCACGAAAAAATTTTCCGTGAGAAATTATTATTGAATGCTAATTTGTGAGAATTTCTCACGAAATTCCGTTATGTGAGAAATTTCTATAAGAAATTGAGTGTTTTCTTGTAGTGAAAATATGATATGAACAAAAACAATTAAAGTGGGTTCAATTAAGGTTTAGTTTAGACCATAAAAATGAACTAACTATTTCAAAAACTTAAAGTTAGAATAGTGAATGCCCATTTTGTTGCGAATTCCATTCCCACCTTGATTCCATTCTTATGTTTGGTAGCTAAAAAATGAGCATGAAGTGGCCATTCTGTTCCAGCCTTGATCCAGGTGAAATGAGAATGAGCATTCTTACCTTCAGAGGTGAGAATGACCATTCCATTCCCCATGGTTATATAAAACCTATCTAACAGCCTTGATCCATATGTATTTTTCTACTAACTCTGATTTCATTCCTTGCTCCATTCCATGTACCAAACTATGAATTGGTTTGGAAAACCATTTCATTTCTAGAGCTACCAAACTGTATAATGGAATGGCCATTCCACTCACCGTGGAATGGGCTTTATTTCTTTTTTATCCTCAACATGCCCTCATTTATTTTAGAAAAAGACTCAAACTATCCTTATTAAATAAAGCTATCAAACACCCTTATTTAAAATTTTAATTTTGTTGGATTTCTAAACAACGGGTATTTGTGTCTTTTACTATTAATTCTGATTTTATTCCATGTACAAAAATATGGAATGGCTTGGAAAGCCATTCAATTCCTAGAGCTACTAAACCGTGGAATGGAATGACCATTCCATTCCATTTTCACTCTCACTGCCACTCCCACTCCATATAATTTTTATTGAGTGTATCAAACAAGCACTTATAGAAACACATATCTTTTACTTCTATCTCTATAAAATATTATATGAATTTAATTCTCTAAACCAGCTAAATTTTTTTTGTGCTGTCAGTTTTGTAAGCATCTAGATCTAAGTGAGTAAAAAATCATTTCTAAGCAATCAATGCATGTGTATGGACACTTGGTTGGAAAAATATAAACAAAAGCCTTATATGGAGTACAACGGAAGGGGGATATTTGGTTGGACCCACCTAAATTTTTTATATAGGCTCAAATTTTTATGTACTTCTAGGTGTATAAAACTTTAGTATGAGTGTTATTTTTAACAAGAGAAAGTCTATTCATATACTATGTGAAGTAGTGTTTAAGATCTAAGTCGTACAAAAATTATTTAAGTGGGTCTACTTAAATTAGATGGTTCCATTAGTTCATATTGTAAAGCAATATGAAATTACATATTTAATAATAGCACGCTTTGAAGATTATAATTTAGAACTAAACATCTATTTTGAGAGAAATCAATACATACTCCTAGAGCATTATACAATAAATATAGTCCATACCATAAAAATTAAAATAGCCTACTGTTAAGTCCATGAGAGAGACACAAAAAAACTTGCGCTGACATAATGCTATTATAGGGATATAATAGTAAAATTGCTACTCTTCTCTCTCAAAACCCCTCAAATTGTAAGAATGAGATTTTTGGATCAAGAAAGGAATGCAAGGGTCAGAGTTCAACCCCCAATTCCCTCCCCTTTCAAACTCTAACTCCCAAACAAGAAAATGAACTCCCTCATTTCTCTCATTTCTTTTTCTTTTTCCCCCAAAAAGTCGACTCTCAAACAAACCCTAAGAGAAACATGACAGTCCCTCCTATATTTCTCCTTTTTCATAGTTTTATATTGGGTATGTTAGTTCTACAATTCTCTTTCAGGCTTTTGATGATAACAAATGATTAAATATTCACTAATCTATTTGTTCTGTTAGTTTGTTTCTAAATGCAGGTTAGTGAAGATATCTGGGAACTAGTTTTGCTTGTTCTAAAGTACTAGTTTTCAGACCAGTTCTTCTCATCTAGCTGCTGTTATGCATGATAAGCTCTCAGATCTCAAGGATTCTTGTCAGAATGCTGCTTCACGTGTTAGGTAACTGTTTCCCTTATAAAGGCTTGTTGGAGATCCACTCTTTAAGGGAAGTTGGTAAAGTAACTTTCTTGGTTACTAAATGACAAGAAAATAGTTAGTGGAGCTAAATTGTATATCAGCCCTACAGCTGGCTCATGACCAAAGGTGGAGATCATTCTTCACATGCTGCCCCTTTCCTTTTATTGCAGCACTCTCGAGTCATTCAAAGAAGAGCTGAGTAGAAAGAAAGAAAGGAAGAAATACACTGACTTCAGTCTTCCATTGTAGCAAGCTTGCCTTCTCTTTCTCATGTTAAGAAACTTGTAAAATCTGCTCTATGGAGAGTGAGAGTATCAAAATGGAACTCAACATTTCTTTTTGAGTGTTGTTGACTCAGAATTTCAGTAGGAAATTCTTGAGAGAGACCTCTAGAAATTAGTCTAGAGGGAGAAAGTTCTTGGTGAGTTTTTGTGGGAGAACCAAGGGGGTAAAAAGCTTGGAGAAGCTTTGTTAAATTAACCTCACAATTTCTAGTGGAACCCCAATGGTTGGGAGAAGTGGATGTAGGCCTTAGTGCTGAACCACTATCAAAATCTGTGTTGAGCTCTTCTCTTCATTTATCTTTAAAAGCTTGAGTTGATTATAGACTTCATATGCTGCTATCTTTGATTCTTGTCTAAACAGGTTTTCTGGTTTTTTGATCTATGACTGATATGCAGTGTGATATTGATTAAATCTCCTTGCTCATTAATTGAGGATATTTCAGCTAATGATCTTACTATTGTAATGTTTAAATCCATGATTTAATCTCTGAGTTTACTCATTTATTAAAAGAATTTTTGAAACTCCTATTCACCCCCCTCTAGGAGTGTTTCCTGTTACTTTCAATTGGTATCAGAGCTTGGTGCTCATCTTGTCTGTTGGTTTAATTAACCAAGAGTTAAAGATCTGGATTATTTAGTTGCAAGAACTATGAATAATCAAAATGAGTCACATTCCTCTCACAAACCTCCTTTCTTCAATGGAGAAAATTACCCTTACTGGAAGCATCGCATGGAAATGTACCTTGAAGCAATTGACTATGAAGTGTGGCAGATTGTCAGAAATGGTCTCACACCTCCAACAAAAATGGTGAATGATGTTGCTGTTCTGAAAGAAGAACATGAGTTTTCTGCTGAAGACAAACTCAGATTCACTCTCAATTCTAAAGCAAGATACAACATAGTGTGTGTTGTATCTACAAAGGAGTATGAGAATATTGCATCCTGCAATTATGCTAAGGAGATGTGGGATAGGCTAGCTGCAATCCATGAGGGAACTAGTCATGTGAAGGAAGCCAAGATCGATATCTACTCTACTCAGTATGAGATGTTCCACATGACTCAGGATGAGCCTCTGAATTCATTTTTTGCTCGATTTCTGAGCATTATAAATAATCTCAAAGGACTTGACAGAGTTTATTCTCAGACAGAGCAAGTCAAGAAAATCCTAAGATGTCTCACTAAGAAATGGGACTCTAAGGTCACTGTTCTGCTTCAATATGCAGAATCAAATGAACTCATAGTGGATGCACTAAGAGGAACTTTGGAGTCACATCAGATAATGATCATGCAGAAGAAGTCTATTGCAATTGATAGGAAGAAGAGCTTGGCTCTTACTTCAAATGCTGCAGAAACTAGTGCTATGGAAGATTCTATGTCAAGTGATGAAGATGTAGCTCTCATTACTAAAAGAGTTCTAGATATGATGAAGAAAAGAAAAGAGAGGAAAAGATTTCAGTCAAGAGGTCAAAAGAACTTCACAAGAGGATAACCGGCTAAAGATCCTATCATTTGCTACGAGTGTAAAAAGCTAGGTCACATTTAGCCTAAGTGTCCAAATCTAAAGGAGAATAAATTCTTCAAGAAGGACAAAAAGAAGGCAATGGTCGTAGCCTGGAGTGATGAGGACTCAACTTCAAATAGTGAAGACTCTGATGAAGAAAACTTAGCAAACTTCTGTTTGATGGCTAAGGATGCAGGAAGAAATGAAAAGAGAGAGGTAACTAATCTAGACTTTGAACATCTTCCTACATATGATGAATTAAGTCTTGCATTTGATGATTTATCATTTGACTTTGAAAAGAGGCTTGCTAAAATCACTGTTCTAAAGAAAATAATAAAAAATCATATCACTGTAATAGAAGAACTAGAGAAAGACAATATTGACTTAATTGATAGACTTAAGGTCTTACAATATCAGAATGAAGTTCTTAAAAAAGGAAATTGTCTTACTGATTCTGTTATGAATGAGAATGTTGGTCTAAAAAGAAAAATTGATGAACTATCCAAGGACTTAGCATATTTCGTTCAAGGAAGAGATAATCTTAATTCTCTCCTTGGAAGACAGAGAATGAGTAATGACAAAATTGGTCTAGGTTACTCTCAACCTAATTCCTCAAAAATTGTCAAGAACATCTTTGTCAAAGCTTCTGTATCTCATTCTTCTCCTAAGGGAACATGTTTCTACTGTGATTTTTCAGGATATTTTCCCAATGCATGTTCATATGAGAAACTTTGTGCAACCAGAAAAATGATATGGGTGCCTAAGGGTACAACTGTTGCTAACTTGAAAGGACCCAAAGAAGTTTGGGTACCTAAGTCTATCTAATCCTTTTTTAGGTTTGTTATCAAGCCAAGAGTGATTGCTGGTATCTTGACAGTGGTTGTTCTAGGCACATGACAGGAGACCATTCTAAGTTTGTTTCCATTGATATGGAGGACTTGGGAGCAGTAACTTTTGGTGATAACAACAAAGGTAGAATAGTTGGCATAGGTAAAATTAGCTTGACTCCTTCTTTATTTATTGAAAATGTGTACTTCGTGAAAGGTTTAATGTATAATCTGCTGAGTATCAGTCAACTATGTGATAGAGGTCATAGAATCATATTTGAAGCATCTAAGTGAATTATTCATGATAGAAAATCTGATGATATTCTATTTGTTGGGCAAAAAAGCTCTAATGTTTATGTTGTGTCCAAAGATTCACTTGATTTCAAAAAGGAAACCTATTTTGCTTCTCAAAGCAGTAGTTCTTGGATATGGCATAGGAGACTTGGCCATGCTAATTTAAAACTGATTGCAAAACTTTCAAAGAAAGAACTACTCTCAGGTTTGCCTAAGATAGTTTTTTAAAAGGATAAAATCTGTGCTGCTTATCAGCAGGGAAAGCAGATTAAGTCTTCTTTCGATTCTAAGAAAGTATTGTCAACCTATAGGCCATTGCAACTACTTCATATGGATCCTTTTAGACCAGCACCTACATTGAGCCTAAATGGAAAGAAATATGGTTTTGTCATTGTGGATGACTATTCCAGGTTTTCTTGGGTATTTTTCCTAGCTCATAAAGATGATACTTTTTCTGTGTTTGAGAAATTTTGCAAAAAGGTTCAAAATGAAAAAGGTTTTGCAATATCTTCAATTAGGAGTGATCATGGTGGTGAGTTTGAAAACAAGTTTTTCAAAAGTTTTTGTGAAAATTCAGGAATCCATCATAATTTTTCCTGTCCTAGAACACCTCAACAGAATAGTGTGGTTGAAAGGAAAAATAGAACTCTAGTTGAGATGGGAAGAACTATGCTTTGTGAAAATGATTTGCCAAAGTATTTTTGGGCTGAAGCTGTAAGTATAGCATGCTATATCTTGAACAGATGTCTAATAAGACCAATTCTGAAAAAGACTCCTTATGATCTATGGAAAGGAAGGAAACCAAATATCAGTTACTTTCATACATTTGGATGTAAGTGTTTTGTCTTGAATAATGGAAAAGATAATCTGGGCAAGTTTGATTCGAAATCTGATGAATGCATTTTTCTGGGTTATTCTTTAACTAGCAAAGCATATAGAATTTTTAACAAAAGAACCTTGATTGTTGAAGAATCTATCCATATTGTATTTGATGAGACTAACCCTCTCTTGAGCTCAAATGCTCTTGAAGAACCAGAAATTTTGTAGGAAAATTTCAAGCTGCCTATCAGAACTAATTGAAACAGAGATCAAGTTTCAGAACCTGCTGAATATGGTCAAGCTCCATTAGAACCAATTCAATCAGAACCTGTCCAATAAGAAGCTCCTCAGCAAAATGCAAGAGAGTCACTTCTAAGAGAAACTAGAACCTCAAAAAATCATCCAATTGAAAAGGTCATTGGTGACCTGCATGGAGGAATGACAACTAGAGCTTCTCTTCGAGATAAACATGTTAATCTAGCTTTCCTGTCCTTTACTGAGCCTTCAAACATTAGTGAAGCTTTGAAAGATGAGGCCTAGATAATCGTTATGCAGGAAGAGCTGAATCAGTTTGTCAGAAACAAAGTCTGGAATCTAGTTCCTCATCCTCAAAATCAATCTGTCATTCGTACTAGATGGGTTTTCAGAAACAAATTAGATGAAGATGGAAAGATTGTGAGAAACAAAGCTCGACTTGTTGCTCAAGAATTCAATCAGCAGGAAAGTATAGATTTTGAGGAGACTTTTGCTCCTGTTGCTAGATTAGAAGCCATAAGAATGTTTTTTGCATTTGCATGTTTCAAAAATTTTAGAATTTTTCAAATGGATGTGAAAAGTACATTTTTAAATGGCTACATTAATGAAGAAGTCTATGTTAAACAACCCCCTAACTTTGAAAATCCTGATTTTTCAAATCATGTGCATAAGCTTTCAAAGGCTCTTTATGGTCTTAAGCAAGCTCTAAGAGCTTGATATGACAGGTTGAGTGAATTTCTCATGAACAATAGTTTTTTAAGAGGAAAAGTAGATACCACTTTGTTTACAAAAAATATTTCTCATCACATTATCATTGTTCAAATTTATGTTGATGATATCATTTTTGGCTCTACTAACACTCTGCTATGTAAAGAATTTGAAAAGCTCATGAAAAGTGAATTTCAAATGAGCATGATGGGTGAGCTTAATTTCTTTCTCGGTCTTCAAGTAAAGCAATATGAAGATGGCATTTTCATTAATCAATCCAAATATACTCGAGAGCTGCTCAAAAGGTTTGGCATGAACAATGCTAAAGGCATTTCTACTCCTATGAGTACCGCTACAAAGCTTTCTTTGGATGAATCTGGTAAATCAGTGTGTGAGAAAAAGTACAGGGGAATGATTGGATCTTTGTTATATCTGATAGCAAGCAGGCCTGATATTCTATTTTCTGTGTGTGCCTGTGCTAGATTTCAAGTCTGTCCTAAAGTATCACATTTGACTGCTATAAAGAGAATTTTTAGATATTTGCTTAACACTGTTAATGTTGGTCTTTGGTTTAGCATAACTAGTTCTTTTGAACTAGTTTCATATACTGATTCTAACTATGCTGGATGCTCTATTGATCGCAAAAGTACTAGTGGAGGATGTCAATTCCTTGGAGGAGATCTTGTTTCCTGGCAATCGAAAAAGCAAAATGTTGTGGCTCAATCAATAGCTGAGGCAGAGTACATGTTTGCTGGTATCTGCTGCTCTCAAGTGCTTTGGACGAAGCAACAACTTCTTGACTATGATATTTCTCTTGACAAAATACCTTTGATGTGTGATAATACCAGTGCTATCAATATTGCTAAAAATACAGTTCAGCACTCTAGAACCAAGCATATTAATATAAAGCATCATTTTCTTAGAGATCATGTCTTAAAAGGGGATATTGAACTCTCTTTTGTTAGTACTGAAGATCAGATTACTAATATCTTCACAAAAGCACTAGCTGAAGAAAGATTCTCCTTTCTTAGACATGAATTAGGAATGCTTAACTGGCCTTAAATATTTTTTGAGCTCAGTCTATTCTTCATGCATATCATTTTATTCTTCATGTTTTCTTTTTGCATTTTAAAAGCTAATCTATGCTTGTTTGTTCCAGGTATTATTTTTATTTCTTAGTATAGAATTTTTTTTTTTTAGTAAGCCACTCAATTCTGTTTTTAAATCATCTCTTTCAAAATGATTTCAAAACTTCTAAGTCTGTTTGGGCCTTTAGTGTGAAGTTGCATTTTATTTTTTTGAACTGAAATCCTAATTCAATTCTTCTTTGGGCCTTTTTAATGTTTTCGGCCCAGTTACATAAGTTCTACTCAGTAAAACGCTCGTTTCAATCTGCTTATTCTGCTTGCTTGATCAAAACACATCATTTTGATCTTCCCCGAGTACTTCTTCTTCTTCTCTGCTTCGAATTTCTTTCACTTCCTTTTTGTGCTCTGAAACTACCACTCATCCACGATCTTCTTTGTAACTGCCATTGGGTGTGCCACTATCCTCTACTCAACCTACTTCGTGCTGCAGTATCTCTCTATTTAAGGATGGATAGACGTCAAGCCAGTCAGCGATTAATGGTGAAATCTAAAAGGGAAGGGCCCTGCTAAAAGTTCTCGTGAAACACCTATTGCCATTCAAGACTCAACCTCCTCCTCAGAGGAAACTCGCTGACTTCCTTAATCCATCGTGCCTTGAATCTTGGCAAAGACAAAGGAAAAGGTAAGATGCCCTCTTCTCCTCCCAAGTCATTTCCTGTCACTACTGAGTTTTCTTCTACACCCATTCCCAAGCCAATCTCTAAAAAGCTTATACCTTCATTACTCCTTGAAGCACCTCCATCTTCCCATGCCAACTTTTCATCTCCATCTCACTCACCCTCATTATCCCCCATTCCACAATCACCTGAACCCTCACCAACAAAACTCTTCTCGCATCATTCTTCATCTTCTGATTCTGAACCATTAGAAGACTATCAACCTGAACATTCATCTCCTCAGAGTTCCTCTGAGCTTCATTCTCCTTCATCTACTGGAAAAGGCAATGTGCCTTAATCATCTTCTACTTCAGATGATTCATCACCACCACCTGCTCGCAAGGCTGACCATGCATCAGCTCCATCTGGTTCAACTCCATCTACACCATCTCAAATGCCCTCTGGCTCTGGGAAAAGAATTAAAATGAAGGCTAGGAAGACAGCTTTTATGCCCAAAACCAAGACTCCTTCTTGTAAAGGCCCTGCTCCATTATTTCTGAATCCTGTCACTGAAGATAGGTATCACAATTTGTATGCTAAAAGACCTATAGCTCCAGGTAGTGTTATTTCATAGGAGAACAGTTTATCTGCTGCAAAAACTATTAAGGACATCTTTGCTGCCATGGGTTGGTCAGAAATGCTAAAACTAGATGTTCCAATCTATCCAAAGGTAATCAGACTTTTTTATGTTCATCTCCAGTCTATGCAAGGAGCAGAGTTTGGTTTGATTTATCTAAAGTCATATGTAGCAGGTGTTGAAATAGTACTCACTGAAAGAGTACTTGCCGGTTTATTTAAACTACCTATTAAAAGTGCCTCTCACTTTGTTCAAAAAGTATGGCCATCTGATCTTCTTTCGTTTGATGATGCTATGACCTCCCTTTGTGATTTCCCTGAAGTGAGAGGTCATGGCAGGCACCCTCCACCCATTGCTTTAACTCCTTAACCAAAACTTTGGCTAGGATCATAACTACCCAATTGCTGCCTCGTGCTAGCAGTCATACAGATTTTAATACCCCTAATATGTATCTTTTGTATCATCTGAAGCATGAGCTTCCTCTAAATTTACCTCGTCTGATTCTTAGTAATATGGCTTCTTCTGTGAAAGCATCAAGAACAAAAACAAGCTTACCATATGGGATGATCATTGTGAAAGTCTGTCAGTTTTTCAATGTGGATATTTCCCAGTTTACTGAGCAAGTTATTCCACCCAAGCTTCTCCTCAGGAGACTTCTACCATAATCAAGTTACATAGAGGACACCCTTTCAAGTTTCAAATCTGCTAAGAAGAATAGAAAAGCTGCCACTTCTGCTTCCTCATCTAAACCTTCAAAGAAGCACCAGTCTTCCTCTCACTCAGTTCCTCCATCTCAGCAGGTCGATCATGAAGAATGGATAGCATCGGTTCAACCTATAGAATTAGCCAATCAAATCGGCAGAAGGCTCAACTTCTTTCAATCCTTAACATTTGAGTGCTCGGCTCGTTTGGCTATTGTGGAGAAGCAGCTACCACGCACAAAGACAGAGTTGGCAGCTCTGAAATCTTCCAATCCCTCTTCATCCTAGCTTTTTAATTATGTTCTTAAGATTTCATCTTAATATGTAGAACATTTGATCATGATTAGCTTTAACAGTCATTCTCTTAATATGTAGAACATTTGATCATGATTAGCTTTAACAGTCATTCTCTTATTACAGATAGGGTGAAAAGTTGCATGCATTGCTACATTAGTTCTATTGTGTTTGGCTCTGCACTTTTGGTGGATGTTGGATACTACTATGACTGTATGTTGATAGTTTTTTTTGCTTTCTATTTATTATTCTTATTTTGTTTTTTTTTTTTTTTGTGCCTTCTGATTAGCTTCTTCCTTCTTGTCTTTTTGATAATGACAAAGGGGGAGAACATCTCTGAGATAGTCTGAATGAACTGCTATTTATTCTATCTGTATAAGTCTATCTTTGATACAGGAAATCTCCCTATTTCTCTTTTGCAAAACTACTGTTGGAATTAGTTTTCAAACTAATTCTAAGGTATGCTCATATTCAAGGGGAGATTTTCTTTAATCATTTGTCATCATAAAAAAGGGGGAGATTGTTAGTTCCACAATTCTCTTTCAGGCTTTTGATGATAACAAATTATTAAATATTCACTAATCTGTTTGTACTGTTAGTTTGGTTCTAAATGCAGGTTAGTGAAGATATCTGAGAACTAGTTTTGCTTGTTCTAAAGTACTAGTTTTCAAACTAGTTCTTCTCATCTAATTGCTGCTATGCATGATAAGCTCTCAGATCTCAAAGATTCTTGTCAGAATGCTACTTCACGTGTTGGGTAACCGTTTCCCTTATAAAGGCTTGTTGGAGATCCACTCTTTAAGGGAAGTTGGTAAAGTAACTTTCTTGGTTATTAAATGACAAGAAAATAGTTAGTGGAGCTAAATTGTATATCAGCCCTACAGCTGGCTCATGACCAAAGGTGAAGATCATTCTTCACGTGCTGCCCTTTTCCTTTTATTGCAGCACTCTCAGGTCATTCAAAGAAGAGCTGAGTAGAAAGAAAAAAAGGAAGAAATACAAAGACTTCGGTCTTCCATTGTAGCAAGCTTGCCTTCTCTTTCTCATGTTAAGAAACTTGTAAAATCTGCTCTATGGAGAGTGAGAGTATCAAAATAGAACTCAACATTTCTTTTTGAGTGTTGTTGACTTAGAATTCAGTAGGAAATTCTTGAGAGAGACCTCTAGAAATTAGTCTAGAGGGAGAAAGTCCTTGGTGAGCTTTTGTGGGAAAACCAATGGTGTGAAAAGCTTGGAGAAGCTTTGTCAAATTAACCTCACAATTTCTAGTGGAACCCCAATGGTTGGGAGAAGTGGATGTAGGCCTTAGTGTTGAACCACTATAAAAATCTGTGTTGAGCTCTTCTCTTCTTTTATCTTTAAAAGCTTGAGTTGATTATAGACTTCATATGCTGCTATCTTTGATTCTTGTCTAAACAGGTTTTCTGGTTTTTGATCTATGACTGATATGCAGTGTGATATTGATTAAATCTCCTTGCTCATTAATTGAGGATATTTCAGCTAATGATCTTACTGTTGTAGTGTTTAAATTTATCATTTAATCTCTGAGTTTACTCATTTATTAAAAGAATTTTCGAAACTCCTATTCACCCCCCCTCCACTAGGAGTGTTTCCTGTTACTTTCAAGGTCTACAATCGCATTAGTAATATTGGCAACAAAATTGCTGTTGCTGCAGCTTTCACAACCACGATTTGTTGTTGCATTGAGGACTGCATCATCCGTATTTTACTCAATATGATGATATGTGCCTGTTTTGCCTTACAGGATAAATTTGCAAAGATACACAATTGTACTCATTTATAATGCGGCAGAATTTGAGTTTGATAGAAGAGTTATTATTTGAACTCCATTTTGGATTCCATTGGTCGTGGACAAGATAAAAGAAAATTGACAAAACAAATTCAATTTTTAAATATTGTAACAAAATATTTATTCCATAATTAACTCATAGCAAACTAGGTCATGGCCCTTAAGATTGCTCAGATTCTGCTAATGGTAAAGATATAATAAATTCATTCGAATCATCCAAGATTTAAATCGTAGGGTCATAGCAAAAAAAATTTTAAAAAAAAAAAAACATAGGCTAGCACCAAGGCAGTATAAACTATCATTTTCAATTGTTTTAGTTCTTATGTAAAATAGGGCAATTAGTATTCTGTAGCCAAGCGCTTTCAGAATAAGCAGTTATCCCAATTGATCAATAGTTTATTCAGAACCTTACCGGCCCTCTATCAACATTTTTTCCCTTAGAAACAACATTGAAAAGTCACCAGTCCTTCACGCTGAGCAGTATTTGACATATTTTAGAGTACTCACTCAAACTTTATTTTGTGCTGAACAGTGTGCAAGAATATTAATATTAAAAATCCTATTAAGAATATTTACCAGAACAAAATATTATTAAGAACGACTAAGGACAAGTTAGCACATTTTTTGCAAGTTTGTCTAAATGAGGACTTTCTGCGCCCTAATTATTGCCTTTTATTTAAATTAAACAAGTTTGAAATTAGCAAAAAGATATCTTTAATACAAACTAGAAGTACACCCTCAAACAACATATAAGCTTGTAAGTGTTAGAAAAATAAAATAGACAAATTAGATCACCCTAATCATAATTAATTTTAGGTAGGTCATCGCATACTAACCAATGGTCATCATGTGTTTTTCAATTGTTATTGCATACTAACTTATGTAAGGACTGAGAGAAATTTTGAAAATTTAATAATAATTTGACTCATCTAGAATATTTTTTTTCATTTGGAGATACCCACCAAAAATTATTTTTTTGATTTGAGTGATTTAACAATAATTGTCTCAAAATTGAATGTGTTTGATACTAGGATGAGGAGAGTGGATATCACGACTTTAAGACAATTCGTGCCTCACACATTTAATTCTAATGTATCTCCATGAGGGAGAGTAGTTTGTAGATGCATTGTTTGCACGAGACAAAAGTCCATTAGTCACAGTTTATTCTCAAAGTCTTGTACAAATAAAAGAATAAAACTCTTTCTCTTTAACAAGAAATACTTGTATACTCTCCGACTAATACATGGAATAAAATTGAGAATATAATTTTCCTTTCTATCTTTCATAGTCTTATGCTTTAAGAAAGAAATTAACGAGAAAAAGTCATATTTAGAAAAATGAAAAGGGACAGCTATCATTGCCTGGCACTTTCTAATTGACTTGCGGATACCAATGGTCATCCATGGAATCAAATATTGCCAGAACTCCCTCCTTGTTCATTTCCTGCTATAGATTGAACACTGTCATAGTTCGTTACAGATTTATATGACTTGATGAATGAATACAAGCTTTCATTTTGAAGTTAAATGAATATGATTGGGATAACTACCTGTTTTAATCATGGAAACTAAACCTGTGAACCCACTGGAAGGTTTATTTTGGTGGACACCAGCCTCTTGATGTTGTTTTTCATTTTGGCTGATCGGCTTTTCAAGTCTTTCAACAATGGCAACAGGAGCATATTTTGAATACAGTGCAGACAGAATTGGTCCCGAAGAAAGGCATACTCTCCGTCCAACACGATCTCCAAGAAAACAACTTTTTGGTCAGATATAAATTAATCAGCTATGTCATATAAAGCTAATGCTCGTAAAATTATGGTTTAATAATAATTAGGATGGTCATGGTCCTATGACTTGGGTGAATTTTATTCAATCTAAACATTCAGATCCAAATCAACGCAAACTATTAGTCATATTTAAACAATTAGCTAAGCAGTTAAAAATGGAACTGTGATGTCCTCATTCCTCACCTTAGTAGTTGAGCACTTAGTACTCTATTGTGATAATACCGGGTTCAAATCTTACTAGGAGAAAAAGGGATGCGATTTTGAGAAAATATATGTTACCCCGTAATATATAGCCTCCAATTAGAAGGAGAAAAAAAAAAATGGAACTGGAATGAAGGACATTGATATGGGTATCTGAATATATAGTAGTATAGTACTATAAAGTACTAATAGTACCTTGAGAACTGTTTAGAAACTCAGCTAAACTAGAGACAACTGTTACTAGCAGGCTCAGAATTACGTGTTTTAAGTTGAAGTAATTTTATAAAAGACAGAAATAAAGAAATAACAGTTACTATATTCTTACCAATCACTAAGCGTTTGAAGGGGAAGACNAAAAAGGGATGCGATTTTGAGAAAATATATGTTACCCCGTAATGAAGGAGAAAAAAAAAACTGGAACTGGAATGAAGGACATTGATATGGATATCTGAATATATAGTAGTATAGTACTATAAAGTACTAATAGTACCTTGAGAACTGTTTAGAAACTCAGCTAAACTAGAGACAACTGTTACCAGCAGGCTCAGAATTACGTGTTTTAAGTTGAAGTAATTTTATAAAAGACAGAAATAAAGAAATAACAGTTACTATATTCTTACCAATCACTAAGCGTTTGAAGGGGAAGACATCTTTTTCTTTGATGTCTAGTGTTATATCATAACTCAAAGGTGCTCGGTCAATCAGAACATTATGTTGTAGATCAATGAGAACCACTAAAGGATCGTATCCCGAGAACAACCGTCCCTTGAGATACCAGAGACCTGCAATTGGTGAATCATAGCATACTATGTACCATGGTGTCTTGGATTTTAAATTTTCAAATTTTTGTCTCAGCTCTTCTGTCCATTGCAACACGAATGGAACCCACACAATCTTGTAGTAATCTTCTTCTCTTATTTCCTTGTAGATTTCCAGAAGATTTTTAATCTTCTCAGTGGATATATCTAGGTTCGAAATAAGCAACAAGACGATTTTTCGATTTAGCACCTCTAGATCAACCTGTTTACACAAAAAACCAAAAGAAAAAAAGAAGAAAAAAAACTATAGTAGTCAAGAGCAAGTGGATCACACTTTTTGTAAAGTAAGTTTAAGGATCTTAGGATCTCCAATTAATACAAAACCTCCATTGAGTCCCTTAAGTATTACAATATCCCTCAAAATAAAATAAAATTATATACTCAATCACGTCTCTTTCCTTAGTTTATATTTTTTGGCTACTAACTTCTCATTTGTTTTATAAGTTTATGACTGTAAATCCACCATTTTTAACTTCAAATTTATGCAATTCAATAGTTTATGGGTGCCGGTCTATCATTGAGATGGGGATGAAAATGTAATCAAATTAAGAAAAACAATTAACACAGTTTGTGATAAGTTAATAGAATGGAATTCAATATAATTTACCCCATTTGGACAAAGTACTTGATGTAAAGATCCAAAGACCCCAAAACTTGATATTGATAGGAGAAGACTCTAGAACTATTTTACATTGAATACACCCCTTTATGTGGAGGTAATAATTATTAAAGATGTGAACATTTGGTGGAAGAGGATCTAACACCTTTCCAAGAACTAAATGAACCTGAATGTTTAATCTATTAGGTGAACACTGAAGAAGGCATGAATAGTTTAATATCTAATGTTGAAATATTTCAATATGTCAATAAAAGGTAAATGTGATTTACTCAAATATTAAACATATACTAAATCTTGGTTTTCCACACAAGTCAAGTTTCCTTGCTTTCCCCAGAAAGGGGGAGGGGGGGGNGGGGGGTGGAACTCTACATGTTTTCCTAATGATAATGTGTGTATATTAAATTATTATTTGATTCATATATTCTTGGGTAACATTTCATCATTTTTCATAGATCCTCCGTATAACATTTAAGTTCAATGGATCATACTAAATTTTGATCTGATAGAACAAATTATAGTGTAAGATAGTGTGGGAAATGTATAGTTTGCAACAAGTGTTTCTCTTTTATTCTTCTCTGCTTTTGTTTTGTTTCCCAAGATTTTCTATCAACTTTTAAAAAAAAATTGTATCAATTTATGCCACCAAATTTTGTGCACAATATGCATGGTTAAGGGTTGTTGGCTGGAGATCAACTTGTAATAGATTTAGTTTATAACCCATGGTGTACTAAATTTAGAAATACCAGATCCTAGCATCTAATATTGAAAAGTTTGAACAGGAACATTTTTACTTTTAAAATGACTATTCCCTTTCCTTCCTTCCAAACAACATTTTGGTCAAGAACTTGTCAGTGTTAATAATTGCATACTTATAATGCATCCAAGAAAGAAATATTCAACTCGAATACTTTACACAGATACTAACCTTGGACATAGTAGAACAATCAATGAGTGATTGCTGACCATCTTTGGAGTATGTGAATCTCTTCATAAACTCCAAGATTTTACTAGGATTGTCAGATAATTTTTTTTCTTTGTCAAAAATATCTTCAAACAGTGCATTGAACTGCATATGAGCCTCCATCTCCTCTGCATAGATTGGATAATAATGATTTTGAGAATATATATAGTGTAAATATACATTACCAATACTTGATTCAGTTTAAATCAATGATTGCATAGTTAAAATTATTTGAAATTTAAAGCAATGAATACAAGTGAAAATATATATGCTTCAATATATATGAAAATCTTGTAGATACTTACCTAATTGTGGTTTGCAAATTGTGTAATGGTGCTTCACGTCGTCAAGGATGCAGCTAAGATTGGAAATTAGGTTGTACAAATCCAATGCAACTTCGCTATAAAAAAAAAAAATAAAAAGGAATTATTTAAACTAAAAAAAACTAACCATTAAATATTAATTGATACTAGTTTAAAACAATTAGGAAGAGAAAATAACGATAACACAAACCACACAATATGGTGAATTTGAAGAAAATTACTCCTATACAAGCACGCACAACATAACTAATTCAAGAATCTCTAAAAAATGTTAAGGTCTTAAGCTCAAATTCTCATCCTTCATATCCCAATTAAAAAATATAATCTATCTAATGACCAAAAAAAAAATCACTATCATTGCAATTTCATTTTTTTTTTTTTAACTGTAACCAATTTCATTACCTTTTAAACTTTAGCAAAAGCAATAATTGTTATGAGTATGACTGAAAACCTAAACTTGTGTATACAACAAAGTGTGTAAATAGGGCACAATGTGTGATTTTTATCAAATTATAAGCGACCATATGTGAAATTTCCGTTTAATCTGCAAGAAATAGGAGTTTTGAAACACCTTACTATGTCTTCTAGAAAAGATCAGATTTTGCTAATCTATTTTATCTGGATGTTATTCTTTTGTTATTGGGGGACCAACAACAGAAATAGATCATAGAATAATAACAAGAACAAAAACAATAATATATTCAAATCTAAATATTAAAGAGAAAATGACAATTGAAATAATTAGGGAGTGTGATTAACCTAATTTTAACCTTGTCAGGTTTGGGCTTCTTCCTAGATTCATGGTCAAAGTAAGACAAGGTGAGAAATCAAAAGTGAAACAAACAAGAACTCATCCATTGTCCATGATCAAAGTCATTTGAATATATCCAGCTATAGCACTTAGAACTGCCCCATACACAGCTGTTGAGACAAGGTCTTCTCTGCTGTATTCTGTGTCCGACAGTAATGTTAATTCACAGATGTATTGGATCAATTCCAATGTGATCTTGATCAGATTATTAAGCTGATCAAGTGGTTGTTGAAATTTCTCAAGAGGTGAGCCCACAATGGAAACAGGGTTTTCCTTCAAGGCTGCCATTGATGAGGCTAAGTCTATGGATGATTGGTTCGGACCATGAAGCAAGAAACCCAAGAACTCCACAAACTTTAAAACGAAACAACCCATGACATTTACTGCCTTTTCATCCCATGATAACTTCGATAGGAATTCAAGTATATCCATTGACACAATTTGTACATTAATCTCATCAAACAGTTCCACAGCTTTCATTGCAGTCCCGTCCATCTGTTAATAGACACAATAGTTAATTACTTGATAAAATGATGATTGTGCAATAGTATGAGTCCATGTGTGCTTTCATTGTTTGGGTAAATTTAATCAATTAAAAAAGAAATAATTACTTTTGCACACCTAGGTTAAGATGAAGAAAATATGATCTCTTGGAAAAACAATTTACGTGGGCTCAGTTAAAGTTTAGATTACTTTCTCAATAATTTGTGGGTTTAGTGGAACATCCTCTAATTATAAGAACTAGAGCATTTGATGTCATGAGTTTTATTTTCGCCTTGTACTCCTATCTCATTTCCCTAGTGCATTGTGCTCTTATTTAATAAGAAAAGTTTAAGTTAAGCTATCTCAAAGGTTTAATCTATCTTGTGATGAAATTTAGTTTAATCATAAGAAATACAAGCGCCAATTATCAAACTTTTAATCATTTGCTAAAGAGGTTCTAATATCATGTCAATAATCAATTATTTCAAAAGCTTAAGTTGTTAGAAAAAGACTTAGGATTATAGTGTGCCTTAGAAAAAATATCTATTTGTATATGTACAAATAATACTACTATTATTTAAATTCAATTACCACTAAGTGTAGAAAGAGATGGGAAATTGTAGGCCCGTAAAATCCATAATTATGTATTTACCAACAAAAAATTTATTTAAAGTAACGAAGAGTTATTTGTTTTGCACACCAGTAAACAACACATCTTTTTCACATGCATATGATAACATTANATTTAAATTCAATTCCCACTAAGTGTAGAAAGAGATGGGAAATTGTAGGCCCGTAAAATCCATAATTATGTATTTACCAACAAAAAATTTATTTAAAGTAACGAAGAGTTATTTGTTTTGCACACCAGTAAACAACACATCTTTTTCACATGCATATGATAACATTACATTTGAATTTAATTAGATTCACCAAACCTGACTAAATATTTGTTTTATAGTCAACTCCTGTAATAACTAGATCTAAGTGTGTAAACATAATTTTAAGCAATGAATGCATGTGTATGGACACTTGGTTCCAGAAATAAAAAAACAAAAGCCTTGCATGGATTACCACTAGAGTGGAAGCATTGAAATGACGAAGGTCTCCCAATTTTCTGAGCTCAGATAACGCTGAATTAAACTCTTGAAGATTAGACATTTCTAACTGAATTCCATTTTCGGGTACTTTCTTGTCCTGCAGAATTGTATGTATTGAAAATTAGCATCAGGTTAAAATTAAAAAATACTAATAGAGATAGAATTATGCTCCTCAAATACTTATAATCATATATATGAGCAAACATTTTTCAATTATAAAACATTGATATGAGTTAACTATTTTTTAACAAGAGAATGTCTATCATCACACAATGTAAATTAATATCACTCTTCAAACATTATAATTTAGAGTCAGACGTCTTATGTAATCCTAGAGCATTACAGCATAAACACATATATAGTGCAGCCCAAATATGAATAGACACACAAATCATGAACCTTATATGTGGATCTTACTAGTGAAACCCAGCTATTTATATCTAGATAGTATAGTACTTGAAGAGCACGAATAACATTTCTCATTTTAGGGACAAGGAAAAGACTAGATCTAGATTTGTAAATGTTTACCAGTATTACTGAATCAACAAAATCGGTGGCAGGCATGAGGATATGCTTGATAGAGAATAGAAGTGGTTGGCGAAGCAGCGCTGAGTAACTACCTCTTGTATGGGTTTTCAGCACTTGGCTTTTGATATCATCGTCTGAAGTTCTCGGAAGTTTCAGATGAAGCAGTCGAACCTTCTCATTAGAACTTGAACTCACCGATGTCTCACTCTCAGCCATTCGGATGCGCAAGCAGTTGCGGAAGCTTTGTCTGTCCAGGATTGATCTGAAACTTCGACAGTGTATAGACCATGGTTTTAAATTGCAGTTGCGATTGCAATTGCGCTGTGAATGCGAAAATTGCACATAATTGAGAGAATATTCAGCAAATGTAGTGTGTAGTTTCGAAGAATTGCAAATATGAAAACTGGCATAATATTGCGAGCTGCAGTTTAAAGCCATGTTGATTTTCTCTGAAATCAGTTTGTGCTCAATTGTGGACTATCTTCGACATATCCTATTTATTGCCACTAATTCGAATGATTCTAAGAAAATAAATAAAATATAGAGTTTTTTTGGGAGACGTGTAAGATAACGTCAAGGCATTTTAAATATGACAAAAGTCAATGGGTGTTAGTTCAACTAATAAAGATCGAATTAATTCGCTTGTAAAGTCTAGATTCAAATCTCACTGCAAGCAATCTCTCTTTGGTATGCAATCTGTAAGTATCACTATAAATCTTTGCTGAGGCCTGTGATATATGCCTTAACGTTAGAATGTGGTAGCCTTCTCTTATCTTAAACTTTTGGTTACCAAAAAAAAAATATGATAAAAATCTCATATTTTATCAGCAATTATGTCTTTGTTTTCTTATTTATTTATCTTTTGGGTAGTTGAAGTCAAGGNCGCTTGTAAGGTCTAGGTTCAAATCTCACTGCAAGCAATCTCTCTTTGGTATGCAATATGTAAGTATCACTATAAATCTTTGCTGAAGCCTGTGATATATGCCTTAACGTTAGAATGTGGTAGCCTTCTCTTATCTTAAACTTTTGGTTACCAAAAAAAAATATGATAAAAATCTCATATTTTATCAGCAATTATGTCTTTGTTTTCTTATTTATTTATCTTTTGGGTAGTTGAAGTCACGGTGTTTTAATATTGGGCGAATTCAAGTTGCATGTCGGTGACTAATGAAAACATGTAGCAGGACCACATTTGTTATGAAGACTTCTGTACATGCTCAAATTATTTTATATAAGCAATGTTGGAAAGAATCTTGTAGGATTTATTGTTTGCATGTGTACATATCTAACAGCATTTAATTGAATTCAAACTGAAACTGGTTACACTTGAATTATTTAAACTATTAGGATGAACACCATGATGTTTGTTTATTTATTTTTTTCAAACCAGACTGCCAAATGTGAATATCTTTTAGATTTGGAAGTTGGACAAGCATTGACTCACCGCTAATTTAGTCTAATTAAAATAACGGGGAAACCACTGCATCATGATAGCTTTGATTTGAAATGCTTTACACATTGTAATTAATTGAATAAATCATTTGCATAATTTCTAACTCATGTTTTTTTTTTTTTTTTATATTCTAACTCATATGTTTGAATATGATTTGCAAGGCCTTTTGGAATTGCAATAATTTTATATTGAACATGATTTCATTGAATATAAAACATAAATCTAAACAATTGTAAATTTTATAATACATTTTTGACATCTTAAAAACTATTTCCAAAAGGTTAGTTACTTAGCTTGTTCTCATATGATAGACAAGTCACAATTATTTTTTATAATACTAAGACTGATCTGGGCTCCAGCTGTTTTATTGCAAGTTTGTCTACATTGAAGATTTATCCGCCCTAAATATCACCTATTAAACAAGTCGTAATTAGAAAAAGGTCTATTTTCATATAACAAAAATTTACAATATGGAAAGAATTTCAGTGTTACCANTTTATTGCAATAAATATCACCTATAAACAAGTCGTAATTAGAAAAAGGTCTATTTTCATATAACAAAAATTTACAATATGGAAAGAATTTCAGTGTTACCATAGTATCGAGTTTTAGTACTACTTCAATTTAAAATTAGTTATATGTGAACAAAAAGAGAAGAGAGAGATTGAGTGGGTGAGTGTGGCTAATTTAAATGACAGTAATGCTGAGTTTTCAGGACTATGGTAGTACTGGAAATGCTCTCGTACAATAAAAGGAAGGTACCGTTAGATTGACAAGTCATTAAGTTTCAAAATGATTTCACGAGGTTGGGGCCTGTTGATGGAGTATGTGTGTTATGTTAATTGAAGCTTGAAGATTTAATACTTTTACACATGCACTGAGTTTCTTTGATGACATTCGAATTTGTTTGAAAGTCGGATTCTAACCCAAACTCCTGTTTGAAAAATATATATTTAGTTTTCTTGATATATAGTTGTTAATTTACTTGTTTAAGAAGAATATCAGTTTCTTAAGCCATTAGATGTGGTGTCCAATACCAAATGGCATGTAACCAACTGGTACTGAGGTCTGATAAAGCATCATCTTAATAGGACTGCTATATTATAGAACTAGGATTGTTATACTAGATATACTAGAACTAGGATTTTCATTCTTTGATTATCTTGTATGTGTATAAATACACAAAGAATATACAACAATAATAGTTTTTTTTTTTTTTCCATTCCACAAATCATTTACTTCTTTATGGTATTAGAGTTATTGGCTTTACAACTTTTTTTTCTCTCCCTCATGGCTAGCCAATCTAACACCTCTTCTACTAACCCACCACCTGTGGTTGTTTCTTCCTCCATTTCTACCCCTACCTCCACCCTCATTTCCTTAACTTCTGACCACCTTCCCATTAAGCTTAGCCACACTAATTATTCCTCTTGGGGATCTCTTATTGATGCCCTTTGTTGCAACGTCCCTTTTGGAGTGCGATGCAGAGCGGCGAAACTCCCACGAAAAAAATAAAAGTTAGTGTGTATGATATGTTGCAAAGGAATGGGTCACCACCAATCGTTTTATTCTATTTTTAAACAAATGAAATGGTGCGATTGGACACCTAAAAAATGAAAGGTCTGCGTTTTCAAAGTTTGGATTCGGGGGTTGATTACATGTAGGGAAGATATTAGCACCCTACAACATCCGTTCTTAGAACGGTTACCTATTTAATCTTTTGTTATCTCTTAAAATGAATTAAATTGGTCCTAACAGTGTATTTAAAATAAAGTAATACTTTGTTAGGTCCTGCCAGTCCTTCTGGCGAAACCTAAAAATATGTCTTAAGACTATTAGGCAGAGTTCGTGATTGTCATTGCAATCCTCCCCTAATTTATTCCGTCATAAGCAAGTTTTAACATTTTTTATTATTTGAGTAATAACTAGAAAATGAAATACAATTTATTACGCATACTAGAAAAATGAGTTTGAGATTTGTGGCAAAAGATTTTTTATTGAAGGTCTTTTTCTTTAGTCTACCAGTACATCTAGAAAGGCCCAAGAGACACTCCTCACCTCTAGAATGTCAAAGAGTCGTTGTCATCACAGCTATGATATTATGCATAAATAAGATTTTTTTGGAGAATTATGTATAGAAAAGATTTTTCTCAGGAGTTAGCCTCAAGCCCAGCCAGTACCTCTGGCAAAATTAGAGAAACCTCTTTACCTCCAGAATGTCAAAATATCGTCATCATTATGACTAATTTTGATTATTCCCTCGTTGGTAATTTTATTCTAGCATAAGTAAAAAATAATGACGGAATGTAATGAGATGAATTATGATATAACAAATAAATGCTAGAAAAATATTAATTAAAAAGGTAAAAGCGATGTTGAGAATTTCATTGACCATACTAGTATCTCTGGAATAACCAAGAAATTTATCTCTCACCTCAGGAACGTTAGGAAAAATTGTCAACACAATTATTCCCTAATTTATTCCGTTATCTAGCTTTATTTTATTTACTATGATTAAATATAATGTGAAATGTATGAAACATGTAAAGTGAAATAAATTAGTGCCACCAATTAGGGTAAAATAAAAATGATAACAGGAATATATAGAGAACAAATAAAAATGAATAAATAAGAACAACCCAAAAACAAAACATGAGTCCTAAATAGATGGGTATAAAAGAAAGCTAAAACTAAATACATTAAATAATATAGCTCTTAAATAAACGATAAACTTAACCAAAAAAAAAAAGGGCAATCCAATTAAAAGAACCAAAGGCTAAGAAGTAATGCATTTCCATGGTTCAATGATTAATTAAGAAAAAGGGTCAAATTTGAATATATACAAACAAAACTACCAAAAGCTGAAAAAGCACCAGGCAAGCTAGTATATCTTGATATTTATATATAAAACACATACACTATTGCTTAATAAAACAAATAATGGCTCCTAAATTCGGACTGGGCTTTCTTTGAAGCAAAGGAAATAAAAACAACAACAACAACAACAAAAAACACACAAGAGGCCATTATAAAGGCCCAAACCGAAATAGCTTGAATATAAAAAACTAATGGGCTGGTTTTACTTCAGAGCCCAACCAACTAGGCTAATGTAAAAAAAAAAAAAAAAACTAATGAACCAGCTCTCATGTGGCCCGTTGATCAGAAAGGAAATGTTAACAAAAAAGAAAGTTGGCCCACGAAATAGTAAAGCCCAAGAAAAGCAAATCAACCAAAACCAAAGCAAAGTAAAGATAAAATGAAAAGCCCAAATAAATAAATAAAACCCAAAACGAAATGGGCTATATAAAACATGAATCCAACAAGAGTTAAACCCAATCAACAAAAAACAACAAAGTTTAGTCCATATCAGAAATGAAACCAAAAAAAAAATGAAATAAAACAAATTCAAAGGCCAAGCAAACAAAACTAAAAGGTCAAACGAAAAGCAATAGAAAAAGAAATTGGCCACCAGAAGCAAAAGAAAGGAGCAAGTCGAGACAGAGAAGAAAGAAGAGAGNGGCATGGATAAATTGAAAGTCCTTAATGATGACCTGAAGTTTAACATTGTCCCTCCAAGCCATCCAAATGCCCCTAAAGAGGCCATGTCCTCACTTATCTCATGATTCGGGAAACCAAGTCTCGAGAAGATGCCACTAGCTTTCCGAGAGCTAGCCCGCATTTCTATGAGAACTATAATATCAACTTTGTAACCCATAATAAGTTAGTTAACAATGCTCAAATTTTTTTTACCGACAGCCCCCTATAGTTTCAAATAAAAATGTTTGGGAAAAAATGAAAACTAGGGAAAGAAAGTACCTACGACCTTGACAGAAATACAGCCAAACAAAAACTGTAAACTAGCCAACCTGCAACTAATCCTGCATTAAAGCCCCATCATGGGCAGAGCAAAATTGCACTCCGTCTTCAACCATCTGGGTCTCATCAACCAAGGATTACAAACTAGCCAAATATACATTTTCAAAAACATCTGGAGGCTTTTGAGGATGAGTGGTAAAAGGACCTTCGCTAAAACCCGAAGGGTTAACTTGAGGCAATGGGCTAGAACTAGACATATCTCGCTGGGGTGTAGGGTTGGGCCCAGAAAAAGTACTAGGCTAAAGCTCCTTCGTTCCATGCATAAGAGGGCTCACAACGTCACTTTTTTGACTTACTTGTATATCCTTAGCTCTCTTAAGAATATCAAGATTAATTCTAACAGCGGTCACTTTATTAGAATCCTTCCCTTTAAAAGACACCTCCTTCTTTTCCATACACTTAGGATACCAAATCTTCTCTCCTTTCTGGGTCTCATCCTGCTCAACTCACATACCATTCTGCGGCACATGATCCACCAAATTCGTTACCTCATTCAGCATTGTAAAGCGCGATCCATTCTTATGCACTGACTGCAAATTCTCCTTGGGCTGAATGACACGGTACTGATTGCATACTTGGCCCCCTGGGGACCATCCAGATTCCCCTTAATCCCCTTGCCACGTGTAATTCGTTTTGGCCTTTGCACTAACACCCACGTGCCGTAATTACTCTTCTGTCCCTGGTTCATATCTGAAATAAGATTCACTTCATCTTCTTCAGCAGAGGTCACCAACAATGGCTTCTCTTCATCTCTTTGCCTATCTGGGCATCCCTCCACGTAATGCTCATACCTCCCACACTTAAAGCATATAAGGTGCAAACCCTCATACTCTATATTATAAACTCTTCCTTGGTATTTAAAGTGCGCGAGAAAAGGTTGCGTTAGGTCCATTTCAACACAAAGGCGTGCGAATCTTCCCCTACAAAGCCCATGTGTATTAGCATCCACTTTCAGGGTTTGACCCAACTTGTTCCCTAGCACTTCCAAAACTCTTTCATCATAGAGTTCCATAAGGAGGCTGGGAAAACGAACCCACACAACAACTGAGTCTATGTCTGCCACCAAGGGATCCAAATTTGGCTTCCACTCTCTCACAATGAGATAGTTATCAAACACCATCCAAGGCCTCCTTCTAGAGCATAGTCGTAATCTTCATCACTCGTGAAACGAACTAGAAAGAAATCACAAGTCAAATCAACAATCGTGATGACCCCCTTCTAAGCCCACAGTCCCCTCAGGTACTTATCTAGAACCCGAAAACCAATTCTCCTCCCCAGCACTTTTACTATCAGTGATTGCCTCCATGGCCTAAAGATCCCCTTCTGTTCCCCCTTAGAAATCAGCAATTCTGGGCATGCATAGTCCCCATTGTCGGGGTTATCCACCAGTCTGATTGCAGCACCAACTTCTTCCAAAGGATCTGCTTCATCCTCCGAGGAAGCCACGAAATCCTTAGCTCCTGGGAAACCCAGCAAGGACGCCAAGTACGAGCGTCTTGTTTCCCCTTCCAGCCCCTTACCTACTTCAGCCACTCCCTCTTCTTCCTCCAGCATCTGGACATCCGTGTAACTCACCGAGGAAGAAAACTCCCCACTAAAGTCTGACCACTTACTTTTGATTTTTTTCAAACTTCGTTAAAGAATGTCTTCCGATTCTGGCGATGGCGTTCCAGAACCCTCCTTACGCTCTCTGCTCTCTCCTTCACTCATTGCTTTTTACTTGAAAATACTTTTATAGCTCAAATATTAGATAATATCTCACATAGTATGTATTTTTGTTTTCAAGAAAAAATACATGTGAAATTTAAAATTATATTTTGATAAACCACTTAGACTAATTAAGGAGTTGCCTATACTTACTAAGATCTCTACACACATTAAATTGGTTCTTGAATTTATGTGTTGGTCTGCAAGAGGACAACAGTCCAAAACTGAAACAATTCTAGGAAACTAGCTCCCTGCATATTCATTTCGCTCTTGTGCCATATTAAGAACATTAAATAATAATTTATTAAAATCGGAGGTTTGTAAATGCTTACCAGTAATATTGAATCAACAAAATCGGAGGCAGGGTTGAGGATATGCTGGATGGAGAGGAGAAGTGGTTGAAAAAGCATGTCTGGCAGGTAATGATCTCTATGGGTTTGCTTCACTTGGCTTTTGATATTCTCGTCGGTTAGTGCCGGAAGTTTCAGATCAACTAACCGAACCTTCTCACTAGAACTTGAACTCGCCCATGTCTCACCCTCTGCCATTTGGACTCGCAAGCAACATGAGATTGATCTGGAATTCCAACCATCGACAGGCCATGGTCTTAAATTGCATTTTGATTTCGGAAATTGTAAATGATTGAGAGAAAACAAAGCTAATGTATTTTGCAACTGCAATGAATTGCAATTACGAGAACTGCTACAATATTGCGACCAATTTTGCAGTTGTGGACCATAATTTAAAGCCATGGTATGAGCTTAAATCAGTTTGTGCTCAATTATGGACGTTCTCCTGCTTAACTTAGCTATTTATTGCCACTCTAAATAAATTAAAATGACTTTCTTGGTCGAAGACGTGTAAGATAAAGTCAAGGTCTTTTAAAAAATTATATAATTTTATTAGTATTAATTTATCATCACCAAAAAAGTCATCAACCAAATTTTATCAGTAAACATGTTTTTTTTTTTTTTTTTTTTGTAATTGAAGTCAAGGTATTTAAATATTGGGTGATGATGTCTGCATTGCTTTACCATGTTATGGGGACTTTATTACCTTGTGCTTGTTTTTTCCTTTGGCGCCGCTTTGTCGCGGAAGAAACAAAACGCTGATAGAGATACAAGATGCATGTGCCGGGTGGTTGGATAACAAAAGGTAGCAGGATCACATTTCTTATCAAGGTAGTTGCATGTAAATAGTTATTTCATTATGTTTGTGGTGTACTTAAAAATCAACTAAAAACAAAAAGCCAAAGCAATCCACCAAAAGGGCAACAATAATCAGCACTGGAAAGAAACCAAACCATCCTGTGATGGTCACCATGCTGAGTTCCATATTTTGCCATACCATCCTCGCATTGGTTTTCTTCTCCATGCCAATCCCTCCTTTATTACTCCAAGTCTCCAATGGATGAAAGTCAGTGACAGCTCTTATAGAGTCTGAGAGTAATACTTTAGGCTAATGAAAGGGT
The DNA here is from genome assembly GCA_003255065.1 of Cercis canadensis. Lineage (NCBI taxonomy): Eukaryota > Viridiplantae > Streptophyta > Magnoliopsida > Fabales > Fabaceae > Cercis > Cercis canadensis. Next base: position 135,070 of record QAOA01000324.1, read on the forward strand.
GATACTGAGTGCGTTAAAAGGAAAAAATAGTATAAATAACTGAATTGATAGTGTAACAACTCAATATCACCCTTTGGTATAAACTACCATTTTTCAATTGTTTTAGTTCTTATGTAAAATAGGACAATTAGTATTCTGTCGCCAAGTGCTTTCAGAAGAAGCAGTTATCCCTTTTGATCAATAGCTTATTAAGAACCTTCCCCATTTTTTCCCCTTAGAAACAACATTGAAAAGTCACGACTCCTTCACGCTTAGCAGTATTTGAAATCTTTTAGTGTACACACTCAAACTTTATTTTACATGAACAAACAATGTGCAACAATATTAATATAAGATTCCATACTATGTCTCCACTCTCGAGTTGACCTGTAATTAAAAGAAAAAACTGATAAAATAATAGTCTGACACGTTTGTTTTCTTTTTACATATATTGCTTATACAATATAATTTTATACTGTTCTATAATTTATGCTCGGAGTATTGCTCCTGCTTTATGACATTTAAAATTAATACTAGTTCTCTAGTTGGAAGAATCAATACCATAGCCTTTCTTTATGAGTATATCGTCCATAGTTTTAGTTTCTATGCGTATCCCAAGTTAAAGTTCTTGAGGATCATACATACATATCTATATATATAGTAACACTTGGTCGTGAACGTTTTGGTTTGAAATGCTTTACACATTGTAATTACTTGAATAAATCATTTGCATAATTTCTAGCCCATATGAATGTTTTGCAAATGGTGATTACTTTACTGAAAATGAATTTCATTGAATACAACATTGATCTGAATAACTGTCAATATTATAATACAATTGCGACAGCTTAACAACCATTTCCAATAGCTTAATTAATTAGGGTGACCATCTGATCTTATCACAAACAACTCAGTTCTATTTATTATACAAAGACTGATCCAGCAGGTTTGATGCAAGTTTGTCTAGATTCAAGACTTTCTGCTTCCCAATTATCAAGAATTTAAAATAAAGACAAGTTCTTTGAATATTACAAATATGATTAAAATATATTTCAGCTTCCTATAGTTTGACCCAATTTTTAACCAAATTCTTGTAGCTTTTTTTCGTTCGATCAAGGTCCTTTAAGTTTTAATTTTTTTTAAATGAGTCTCTGTCGTCACTACAAGTTATAATATCATCTATTAAGTGATAGCATTTCTAACGGCTTGCTTATGTGACAATGGATCTTGAGGAGGTGGCGCCAACATGGCGCATGTGCAAGTCAACTTCTTCCCCTTTTTTGCCTCTCTCTCTCTCTGTTCTCTGTCATTCTCTGCTCTCTCTCTCTCTTTTACGCTACTCGTTTTGCTCTCCCCTCCATCTCTATGGTACTCTCCCTTTCTATTTCTCTCTTTTCCTTCCCTTTCCCACAGTGCACAACAAAATCCATTTTCTCTCTTTGGATTTAATTGTAAGGAGATCCGCAAGCCAGCTTTCTTGTATTGAGATTAAGTTCCCAGGCCCTAGAATATTTAATCTAACTTTCCAACACACCTAGGGATCGATGATTTGTCTCCACTCTCAAGGTGAGTAATAATTTAAAAGAAAAGTACTGTAGGAAAAAACAAAAGAATAGAGACTCACACGTTCTTTTGTTTAATTATTTTTCTGGGAGTACTGGGGAAGGCATTTTTAAAATAAAATCCATGGTGTTCTAATATTATAAATCTTATTAAGAACGACTATAGACAAGTCAGCAGTCACCATCTTATAATAATTTTACAAATTGAAATTCCGTATGAACTGTAGAATGTCTAATGCAAGTTTGTCTCATTGAGCACGGTCTCGGCTAGCTCTAATTTAATTATTGCCTTTATAATAAGCAAGTTGTAATTAGAAAATGGTCTGTTTAATGCAAACTTGGAGGGTGCACTGTTATATGACAGCTAATTAGTCTATTCTTAATTGGCAATTAGTTAGAATAGTTTAGTTTTGTTACTTTGTTTATCTGGAAAAAAAAAAAAATGAAGTAGTTGAAGACTTGAAGTTCTGCTATATTGTAACAAATCGTTGAAGAAATAAGGATGGTTATCCTATAAAAGGGGTGAACTGTATTCAGATAAACTCAAGCAATAAAAAGATAATTCTTTATGATTTTCTCTCTCCCTCTCTGTATCTTCTCTGTTCTGTTCTTTGTTTCTGCTTATAACATGTACACCCTGATAATTGAAGCAAAATCCAGATTTTCAGTAAACAGAACTCTAAGCTAAGAGGCTTGGTTGAATTTCTGTAACCGAGGCTAATGGTTTAGATACGTTCTTATAATGGGCCTTTGGGTGTGTACATGTATAACTGTACCCACTCACCTAGGGTCCTTGTTCCTTCACCTATTAAATTGAACACCATGACTTTTTTTTTCTTTTCTAAACACAACTGCCTAATATGAAAGTCTTTCAGATGTGGAAGGTGGACCAGCTTTGACTCACCAAAAATTTAGTCTAATTAGAAGAATGGGAGAAACCACTTGATCATCAAAGATTTGATTTAAAATGCTTTCCATATTGTAATTAATAGAATAAATCAATTGCATAATGTATAATCCATATGTTTGAATATGATTTATAAAGCTTTTCAAGCTGTAATTAGTTTATATTGAAAATGAACTCAATGAAGAAAACATTAATCTAAATAATTGTTAGTTTTATAATACGACATTTATGACACCTTAACAACCATTTCCAAATTGTAATTAGAGATTATGTCTGTTTTACATTACCAGTTGTTAAGGATGCATTGAAGGTTGCATGTGCTGGATTGAGTTTCGCCTCTTTAGGGTTTAAGCTACCTCTTCTAGTCTTGGCAAGCAAACCTTGGAACCCACTAGAAGGCTTGTTTTGATTGACATCCTCTTGATGTGGCTCAGAATATTCTGGATACAGATCTAGCAGAGTTGGGGGCGCACCACCTGCTCTAATGCTTCCCTCTACAAGAAAACAACTTATTTGTCACATCATAAAGCTAATGCTCTTAAAGTTTGTCACATCCTATGACTTTGGTGAATGTTATTCAATCTAATTGCTGGGATCCAAATCAACATAAACTATTCATCATATTTAATTAATTAGTTACGGAAATAAAAATGGAACTGACATGAAAGGACATTGATATGCATGGGTATCTGAAAATATAACACAACAAAAAGGATCTTAACATTAACAGTGTTTACATGTTAATTATGACCCTTTCAAATTTATTCATATTCCCTAGCCACACTTAGAAAACAATAGCTTTAGAACTGTTTAGTAAAAACTAAACTCAACTAGATATGATTTAGTTTCATAAATTTTGGACAAGTTCTAATATCAAATATTATTTGGTAAGTTTTTTTAAACATTTTAAATCACGCTTTCTTTTTTTACGTGTTAGAGATTCCCTTTACTATATGGAAGTAAAAGAAGAATATATAATTATTGAATTAAGGTTTAAATATACTGCAGGTCCTTCTAGTTTGGACAAATTTTGAATCAGGTCCATACAGTTTTTTTTTTTCTTTGGAGTCCATATAGTTTGAAATTTTTTTAATTGGGTCATTGTCGTCATCTTCGGTTATAAATTTGTCAGTTTAGTGCTGACATGGCAAACGACTTGACTATGTAACAATAAAAAAAATTGACGTGATGCTAAAATAACATAAAAATTGGCATCTTGTCAACTTTTTTGAACACTTTTTTGAGCCAAAATTTGATGAGATTGAAATTTTTGTGCTACTTTGACACTACGTTACTTTCTTTTATTGTTACATAGACAAATCATTTGCTATATTAGCACTAAACTAACATAATTATAATTGGGGGTGATAGAAGGGTCCCAATTAAAAAAAAAAAAATTCATTGAATTGCTGGAGCTCAACTAGTAATAGATGGAATTAGGATATACAATGATATGTATACATCAATTAAACTAAGATAATATTTGGTCATGTGTGAATTCAACTAAAAAAAGATTATAACACATAAAATTGAAACTTTTGAACGAGAGTATTGTTTTTTCAACTGAAATATATATTTAACCGGAACAAATTTATACCAATACTAACCTTGGACATAGTAGAACCATCAATCAACGAATGGCAACCATCTTTAGAATACATAAAGCTCTTCATTAGCTCCGACAATTCAGCAGTAGTGCCAGGTAATTGTACAATATTGCCAAAAGCATCTTCAAAAACTGCAATGCGCTGCAAATGAGCATCCATCTCCTCTACAGAAATCAATTAATAATAATTCTTAGAATATATAGTGTAATATAAATAGACAAAAATTCATTCGGTTTAAACTAATGATTGGATGGTTGAAATTATTTAAAATTGAAGAGCATGCATCCAAGTGACAAAAATAATTTTGTATGAAATAAGCACACACAGCACAACTAGTTTAAGGATCTTTTAAAAAATGTTGAGCTTCTAGATTTGAATCCACATCTCCTTTATCCCTAACTTAAAAATTTTAACTTTATCTATCCAACAAAATAATAATAAAGTCAATGTACCTATTTGTGGTTTGCAAATTGTACAGTTGTGTTTGAGATCGTTAAGGATGTGGCTAAGATTGGATATTAGGTGGGACAATTCCAATGCCACTTCCCTGTAAAAAAAATAAAACATTGAAAGAAACACACTAAGATCCAAAGATTAAAGGAAATACATAATCGAACTACAAGTTTAACAGTCCAATTAGCCTGTCTTTTATAGAGAAAGGGAAAACTATACCTGTATTCATCTGTACATATTCTAATATACAAGTTGTCGTCACCAATTTGGCCATGATACAGGCAAATAGAAAATAATCAGGGGAAAGGAAAAAGCCCATTGACTAGCTTAAGTGATAAATGTCCAGAATTAATTGCAATTAATGCGAGATATGTACAAGGTAAATATCTCTTCATTTATGTCTAAAATCATACCTCATACTAATATTGTGAAATCTGATATTATTTGGTTTAACATTCCAACGTTCTTTAATGTTAAACACAATTAAGTATGGGACTTTAGAAAGTTGGAATTAAACAAACAAGAACATACCCATTGTGTATGAGTAAAGTGATTTGGATGTAGCAAGCTACAACACTTAGAATTGCCCAATACGCAGACGTTGACAAGAGTGTAAACAAGAGCTAAGTGCAGAGAATTGTTCCAACACAAAGGAACGAAAAAGAAGAAGTTTATTACTCAATGAAAATTAACAAAGATACAGAAGAAAGGAAAACTGAAGTGCTGCTGTGTGTCTTTAACTAACAGTACACATTTCAATTTATAATGAAAGCTTTTCTAAAAGACCATAACTGACTCCTAAATAATGAAGACTAATGGACTTTATTCAAAATAAAATAACAACAGTAACAATAGCTGTAAGTAAATAGCAGTAACAGTTGTAAGTGAAACAGCAGTAACAATAAGTTATTGCACTAATTTATGACACTCCCCCTTAGTGCAAACTTACTGTCAACAACACCAAGAGCTTTTCGAAACACTTCAAATTTAGCTTTGCTAAGTGCTTTGGTGAAGATATCAGCCACTTGGTCTTTAGTTCGTATATGCAGCAACTCGATCTCCTGAGTCAGCACCTTTTCTCGAATAAAATGATACTGAATTTCAATGTGTTTTGTGCGTGCATGAAACACTGGATTTCCAGCAAGTTTTATTGCACTTTCATTGTCACAATGAATGGGAACTAATTGATTGAGGACTGAGATAATTTTTTGAATGAGCCTCTTAACCCAAATACACTCTTGAGTGGCCATAGTAGCTGCTACATACTCAGCTTCACAACTTGAAAGAGCAACAATCTTCTGCTTTTTACTACACCATGATACTACAGCTGAACCTGTATTGAAATAATACCCAGTTGTGGAGCATCTGTCATTGACATCACCAGCCCAATCTGCATCAACAAAACCACTCAAAACAAATGGTGCATTTTGTTTGTACATTAGCCCAAAATTCAGAGTGCCTTTCACATAGCGAAGAATCTGCTTTGCTACAGTAAAATGAACCTCACATGGATTATCCATAAATTGAGAAATGACTCCAACAAAATATGCAATATATGGTCTTGTGATAGTTAAATAAAATAAACTACCAACAAGTTGTCGAAAAAGTGTTGCTTCTTTCATTGGCTTCCCTTCATGCTTAGTTAGCTTCAAACATGGTTGCATAGGCATGCTCATTTCCTTTGACTCCCCCATACGAAAATGATCTAGTAATCTTGCTGCATAACCTTTTTGAGATACAAAATAACCATTTGATCTTTCAACTTCTAAGCCAAGGAAACAACTAGCTTCTCCCAAACTCTTCATTTCAAAACGAACAACCAAAGCTTCTTGAAGACGAATTATTTCTGCATCATTGTCTCCAGTAATTATCATATCATCCACGTAGAGAAGAAGTATTGTGTACATTTTGGGTGTTTTCTTAACAAATAAACTTGGATTTGTATTTGAAGACATAAAACCACAAAATTCAAGATATTGAGCAATCTTACCAAACCAAGCTCGTGGAGCTTGTTTAAGGCCATACAAAGCCTTCTTGAGTCTACAAACATGATCAAGAAACTCCTTTGAAGTAAAACCATGTGGCTGTTCCATAAAGATATCTCGATCCAAGTCCCCATATAGAAATGTATTCTTCACATCTAGTTGCCATAGTTTCCAGCCTTTATTTGCAGCCAAGGAAATAATTGTACGAACTGTTACCATTTTAGCAACAGGGCTGAAAGTTTCCTCGTAATCTAAGCCATATTGCTGAGAAAAACCACGAGCAACAAGACGAGCTTTGTACCTGTCAATAGTCCCATCAGCCTTCTTCTTTAGCTTGTAAACCCATTTGCATGTAACTAGATCAGCATCTTTTGGTTTTGGAACAAGCTCCCACGTGCAATTCTTGTTCAAGGCTGAAATTTCTTCTTTCATTGCTTCTTCCCACTCAGAAATCCCCTTAGCTTTATGGTAAGATTTGGGCTCACTGTGAGATGAATCTCCAATAAAAAAACAAGATACAAAATGGTAAGACTTGGGCTCGCTGTGAGATGAATCTCCAATAAAAAAAACAAGATACAACAGAAGAATAATTTAGTTCAACTTCATAATCAGCCAAATAATCAGGTTGTTTCCTTTGCCTTGATGATTTTCGAATCACAGCATTAGAAATCTCATCTTGCTGAATGTTTTCCCCAAATGAAGAAATATTGCTACTGGATGCAGCATCTCCAGAAAAAGGTGCAAGATCAATTAAGTTCTTCTCTTTTGCATCAGTTTGCCAGAATGACACTTCATCAAACACCACATCCCGGGAAACTATAACCTTCTTTGTTTCTGGATCCATACATTTCCATCCTTTTCTGTGAGGATCATAACCAACAAAAATACAACGCCTAGCTTTTGGGTCTAGTTTAGTTCGATTAGTTTTTGAAACATGAACATAACAAACAGACCCAAAAACTCGAAAATAACTTACATTGGGTTTTTGTTGATACAACACTTCAAAAGGAGAGGACTTCCCTGGCCACAAAGGCAAACGATTGATAACATGACAAGCTGATTGAATACCTGCTGCCCACAACTCCCTTGGAAGACTCTTTACATGCAGCCATGACAAGCACATAGATGTAAGATGTGCCAACTTGCGCTCAGCAACTCCATTTTGTTGTGGAGTTTCTGGACAAGTCATTTGACGCTGAATCCCATGTTCTTTGCAGTAATTTTGGAACTGATCGGACATGTATTCTCCTCCATTGTCGGTGCGAAGACACTTTATTGGTGCTCGAAATTCTTTCTCCACCTCCTGCTTGAACTGCATAAATTTTGAGAAAGCCTCGCTTTTGTGTTTCAAAAAATAGACCCAACTGAACCGGGAAAAATCATCCACCATAACCATTACATATTGAAAGCCTGTGTAGCTAAAAGTTTTTGTAGGCCCCCTAAGATCTGAATGAATCAACTCTAATACAGCAGAAGCTCTATTCTTTGAATTTGGGAAGGGAAGACGATGAGATTTTCCATATTGACAACCAGGACAAACTACATTATGATGATTTTCCTTAAAAACAGGAACACCATCAAGAAGTTTCTTTCTAGAAATTATTTGCAACAATTGATGACCAACATGGCCTAAACGAGCATGCCAAAGTGCTGCACTTGCATTTTGGGCAGTCTTTTCAACATATGCATCATTTGCAGACAATACATATAATGATTCTTTTCTTTTTCCAGTAAATAAAATATCAGCTACAACATGCTTCACATTAGAAAGAACATGAACATCATTTGGACCAAAGAGAACATACCTCCCAGAATCAGTAATTTGAGAAACTGAAGATTTTTCTTCAAGCCTGGAACATGATAAACATCCTTGAGAGAAATACCTTTGGCATTCAAGCCACCTTCTGTGAAATTTCCTTCTTTCATCACAGGATGTAATGAATTATCAGCTGTCACAATGACCCTTTTCCCACAATGTGGATGAACATCAGAAAATAGAGTAGCATTTCCTGTTGCATGATGAGAACAACCAGAATCCACGATCCATTCCTTATTATAGTCTATGACAGCATTGACATCTGTAGGTGCGTCAGTCTGGTGCACAACAGAAGTCACACTAGCTGGCTGATCAAAAACTTCAATGGACAAGCATTTCTCCCAATTTGGTTACTCAGACTCATTTGTTTCATGTGCAACATTCGCCCCTTCTTCTTTCAATTTAACACGACAGTTTGGCTTGATATGTCCTGGTTTTCCGCACCGACTACACACTACTTTCATCCGGCAATCTCGCTTAATGTGTCCCTGTTTTCCACATCTATAGCAGCCCTTTGATTTGCCCTTGGACTGCCACTCAGTTCTGGACTGATCACCTGATGACTGCTTGGAGAAAAAATTCTTTTTCCATTGGTCCTTGGCGTATGGAACATCCTCTATTTGTGAAGTAGGCTTACTGCTGTTGGTAGCTTGTTTCTCTAGTGCTTCCTGATTTGAAAGTAAATTTTCCAAATCAATGATTGAAGGCTGATTTGTCCAACCTTGTACGGAAGAGATGAAAGGCATAAACTCTTTCCGCAACCCACAAACAAGATAACGATGCAAACGTGCACTACTCACAGGCTCCTCCTTATCCAGCTCTGAAATTTCAGAACACAGATTTTTAACTTTCAAAAAATATTCTTCAATTGAAAGAGTACCTTGTGTGACCCCAGCAAGTTTATTTTCTAGATACTGTAACCGCATTGTATTTTTCTTCGTGAACAGCCTTTCAAGCGTCTCCCACACTTGCTTTGGTGACTTTATATCACGAACATGCTCAATGTACTCTCTGCTGATAGATGTCCGCAAGGCAAATAAAGTCTTGCCACACTTGATGTGCCATTTCCGACACAGCTCAGCATTTTGGGGGTCAACCTGTGGAATTTCTGTTTCATTACCAGAAATAAGACTCCACAAATCCTGCCCTTGTAGATAAGCTTCCATGCACAGCTTCCAGTAATTATAATTATTACCAACAAGCTTTTCTACAGAAGCATGAGAGAAAGCACCTCCACCATTCATCTTTGTTGAGTAATAAAATCAAACACTTGGTATGCAACCAAGCTCTGATACCATGTAAACAAAAGATAAGTGCAGAATTGTTCCAACACAAAGGAACGAAAAGAAGTTTATTACTCAATGAAAATTAACAAAGATACAGAAGAAAGGAAAGCTGAAGTGCTGCTGTGTGTCTTTAACTGACAGTACACACTTCAATTTATAATGAAAACTTTTCTAAAATATTCAATAAGAAAAGATCATAACTGACTCCTACATAATGAAGACTAATGGACTTTATTCAAAATAAAGTAACAGTAGTAACAGCAGCTGTAAGTAAATAGCAGTAATAGCTGTAAGTGAAACAGTAGTAACAGTAAGTTATTTGCACTAATTTATGACACTACAGACCATCATGATTCTTCTGTCATCGAGGGTGGTTCTCGATTCAATGTTCTGGTTACAAACCAGGGCGAAGACTTACACCAACTCGAGAAACTTCCGGAGAGGTCCTTGCATGCCTCGAATACAATTGTGATGGGGAATACGCTAGTGGAACTTGGTGGGCCAAGCGACGATGGGCCTAAGTCTTCTCTGCCCATGCAATCTGCGTCGAAGAAAGCCTTTGGTGGGTCTAAGCCAGGTCACGTGGCCATGGGTTACACTAAAAAAAAGGTTGGGGCTCACGTGAGCCATGCAAAAAGAAACAACCTTGGTGCTTCGAAGATAAAAGGTGGAGGAGTAACCGAGTAAGTAAAGCCAGTAATCACGAGAAGGACAATGTGAGTGTGTCTATAAGTAAGTTGGTTGAGAAGGAGGGGAAAAGCTCATCGCGGGCTAGTTATTTCGATCCTTCCTTCCAAACTGTGTTGAAAGCCTTAGCCCCGCATTCGAAAGAGGAAGCCATTAATGACCTCTCTTGCCATATTCAAGCTTTTACTCCTGTTAACCAATCCCCTAGCGGTGGGTTGGATGAAGGCGAGAGTGAGTCAGTGAGGTGGTGCACTCGAAAACTCATGATTCAGGAAGGTATCCGGGGAGTGGTTCGAGCTTGGTGTATAGTTTGGAGATGTTAGATAGCCATACTGATCCATCGAAGCTGGTGCAAAGTGCTGTAGAGAATGCTCTGTAGGATATTGAGACAGATGGCCTTTGATGGCTTGCCTTTCCAGGTTTCTAGTTCGGTCCTTCTCTTTGTTAGGTTTGTTATGGATGTACACCAGAATATTTTGATTCGGAATTGTTGTGGGGCTGGATCTAGGGGGTTCTGAAGTTTGGTACATGATCTCATTTCTCAGTTTCGGCTTTCCTTTGTTGCTTTACTAGAAACCCATGTGAGTGGCGATCAAGCGAATAGCTTTGTTAGGCAGTCAGGTTTTGATTCTTCTTATCGGATGGAAGCCCAAGGGTTTTCCGGTGGGATTTGGTGCATGTGGGACTCTTCTCTGTGGTCTGTTTCGGTGATCAAGTCCCATGGGCAGTTCATTCACTTTCTTGTGAATTTTCAGTCTAGCATTCCCTGGTACTTCACTGCTGTTTATGGCAGTCCCATTCTCAGCTGTCGTGCGTCCTTATGGCAGCAGTTAAGAGACCTGCATGCAACGGTTTCGGGTCCCTAGTGTGTGGCAGGGGATTTTAACTCTCTTCTGCTCCCTTCTGAGAAACAGGAGGGTGTTCCTCTCCCTGTTAGTAGTTGTCGCGCCTTTAATGAGTGCCTTGCTGATTGCAATTTGGTAGATGGCGGTTTCCAGGGCCCTCAGTTCACTTGGCAGAGGCGTGGGGTTAGAGAACGGCTAGATAGAATGGTGCACAATCTGAGCTGGCGGATGGCTTTCGAAGAAGCTTCTGTAATTCATCTTCCTCACTATAAGTCGGACCATAATCCACTTTGGCTTAGATTTGACAGCGGTACGTATGTGCCTAGAGGTAAGAAGCCTTTTAAATTTTTGGCTGCTTGGCTCTTTGGTTCATCATGTTTGGAACAATAATGTTGATTGGAGGCACAATATTGCTACCTTCACTAGGGAGGCTACTTCGTGGAAATGGGGAGTGTTTGACCACATTTTGAGGAGGAAAAAGAGGCTTCATAATAGACTGTTGGGTATTCATAATAAACTTAGCCTTCATCCTAGTGTTTTTCTTGAGGATCTCCAGTCTAAGTTATGGAAGGAACTAGATTCTGTTCTTAAAGAAGAGGAACTTCTTTGGGTCCAAAAGGCTAGATGCAAATGGGTGCAATTTGGAGATAGAAACACTAAGTACTTTCATGGTACGACTCTCTTGAGACGGCGAAGAAATAAAATAGTTGCTCTTAAGGATGTCAATGGTGAATGAATTTTTGAAGAAACTCAGCTTTGTGAAATGACTGTTAATTTTTTACAGATCTCTACCAAGATGATGGCTGCTTTGTTCCTTTTATCATTTCAGGATGCTTTCCTAAAATTGATATAGAGGATATGTAGTACTATCTCTCTGGAAGAGGTGCGGAGCTCGCTTTTTAGCATGGGAAGGCTAAAGGCTCCTAGCCTGGATGGGTTACACGCCCTTTTTTTCCAAAGCCAATGGGAGGTTGTGGGACCTTCCCTGTTCTCTCTAATCTTTCAGCTCTTTGAGCACCCAGAGACAATTAGAGATATTAACACCACCTTAATCACTTTAATTCCCAAAGTTGATTCTCCAGAGATCATTTCTCAGTTTAGGCGTTGTCATAACGTACCTGGAGGTCGCTATAACGCGAATGACTATAATAAAAAGAGATTTGGTTTTCGAAATGAAAACTCTGGAGTCACCACCAATCGTATTAAAAATCTGGGGAACAATTGGAAAACCCCCTTTAATTTCTAAAAAAATATGTCTGCGAACGAGAGAGGATTTAGGAATCTAATTGTGTATAGGGAAGGTGTTAGGCACTCTATAACACCCGTCTAGGTTACCTAAAATTAATTGTGCAAATTAAATTATGGCCTAATTGTATTTATTTCATCCCTAAAAGAAAAAAAAATAGGTGATTATTTAAAACAGGACTTGATTCGTCACCCTCAAATGCCTACGTACCTTAATTAGGGATCAAAGTCCGCGTAGTTCGCAATGATTCAAAAGGTTTTTTTTTTTTTATTTTAGAAATTGAAATTAAAAGGAATTCAAAATTTTCAAATTAAAAATTATGCTATACATGAATCTAATCGCGTCCTAATCCTTCCACTTTGTTCCCACGCTTCTCGGTTTCCAAGTGGCGCTTATCCTTACCTCAGGTGGATAAGAGAGCCACCCCTATGGGGGTAAGTCGCTCTTATCCCTCCCTTGACAAGTAAGGGGCCTATGGATACTATTCGCACAGATTAAACTAAATTAATGTAAAAATGCATGATATATTAAGAGAAAAAAAAATTTTACTTCTAATTTAATTTCAATTATAACTTTTAAATAGAGAGGAAAAAAAAAGTAAAATATAATAAAAAATTAAAAAAATGAAAAATTAAAATAAATGAATATAAATAATAGTAATAATAAAAAAACAAAAATTAAAATAAATAAAATAATAATAATCTAACCCCAAAATAAAATAATAAAAAAAACCTAATTTAAATAAGTAAAAAAATGAAATTAAATATATAAATAGATTAACCCCATTTAAGCGATCTAACCCAATCAACAAGTTAATAATTACAAATAATGAAAAAAATAAAAATGGACTAGAAATTTGTGGGATGATAAAAGAGACATGAAACAAATTAATTAGACATGAACCAGATTTTTCTTTGAACAAATTAATCAAAATTCGTGGGTTGCTAGTCCACACAAAAAATAGTCCAAATTAATTCAGCCCAAAAATAATGGAGACAATATACACATAATTCTGCCCAACCAAAAATAATAAGAAGCATGGATCAGCCCATTTTATGGGCTTGAACTAATCACCAAATAAAATGACTAAGGCAGCCCATGACTAATAATAATTCAGCCCATTTCGTGGGCTTGATCCAACAATCCATAAGTCCACTAAAAAATAAAGAAAATTCAAAATTCAAACCAAAATAAAAGGAATAGTCCAACCCAAATGAAACAAAAAGAAGGTATTTGGTGGGCTGGCCCATTTCGGACCAGACCCAACCAAATTAAACAAAAAAAACTTGTTACAACCCATTTAGACTTAAACCCTCTATAGCCCATACTCATAGCAATAATACAAATAAGAAATATTGGACCAAGGCTCCATTCTAAAGGCCTAGACTAAGTCAAATATAATTCATAAAAAAAAAAAGAACAAGTTTCAGCAATAGATAAAAGAAGAAAGAAAGAATGAGTTGACAGAGAGCATAGAAAAAAACGCAGTGACCAAGACTCCCTTTCTCAAATCTAGAAAGCTAGCCAAATGGGTTCTTAAGTGATGATTTCAAGGTAAGAAATTCGTTTCTCTTCTCTCAATCTATGGCTTCTATGCTTTGAAGTTTCTGTCTCTTCCTTTTAATTCAATTTTTTTTCTTTCTCAAAGGAAGTTTCTCTCTCTAATTTGAGTTTCTCTCTCTCATCATGTCTAAAAATAACACCCAGACTAGAGAATAAGGCAATTTTTATCAACTCTTTATCTTCATATCCTCATGAATTTTGGCTGAATTAATTGCAATTAATTAAGAAACAATGAAACCACATATATGGTCAACAAGTAATTCACTTTCATTCTCTTTATCCCAAATTAATCCAACCACAGAAACTAAAAAGAGAACACTAATGATAGCTAATAAGGCAAACACTTCCCCAAGCCATCCCAAAGTGCAAACGAATATTACAATTTGTAACATAGTGCATCTTTATGGTTCTTAAAGATATTGTCCATTCTCTTGCTTATAAATACTGAATTTCACTAAGAAATTATAGTAAAAATCACTTACCTGCTCCAATAGGAGTGTTGCTCCCTTTTCCTTTCTTGTTTATATCTCTTTTATTCTTGCTTTTTGTTGCTATTCTGGATTCGTCTTCTCCACACTGCTGCTCTTGCTTTTCTGGTTCTCTTGGTTGCTATTTTCTCTCTTTGCCTTTGGGTCTTTTTGGTTATTTTCTTGCTCCTTTCGGTTCCTCTCTGCTGCTGTCTCTCAAAATTTGTTTCTCTGGTTGCTGTTCTCTCTTCTTGTTGGTCTCTGTTTTCTCTATTTCGCCTGCTGCTCTATTTTTTTTTCTCTGCCCTTTTTCTGTGTGTTGTCCCCCTTTTATNATGTCTCCCTCTATCAGCTCACGTCTCCCTCTCTATGTATAACTCTTCTACCCCATCTCCCACTCTTTGTTAACTGTTCTGCCCCCCTCTCTCACGTCTCTAACTTAAACTGTCCATTTAAAAAAAAACTGAAACTCATGCATGTGACACATTAACCCACGTCTCTTTTCTTTTATCACTAAACTATTATATATATTTTTTATTTTGTTTCTGTTATTTGGAAAGAAACCAGTGTTTACAGTTTGCCCCTCTTTACATGTTTCCTATTAGAATGACGTGTGAAGCTCTCACTTATCACGTTTTTTGTATAGGGAACATGTAAAGATAAAAGACACGTATTTCGTCCAATGCTCAAGGCAGAGGTTGAAATGTCAAAACAAAATGACTTAAAGTACAATGACGAAAATATAGTGATACGAAAGTGTAATTACGAGAAATAAAAATGACATGGAATCATAACGGCATAAAATGTAATAGCGAGAAAATTAACGGCACGAAATGTAATGACATGAAAATTGATAATATGAAATGTAACGGCTAAAAAATCAATGGCATAAAATGTAATGGCAAGAAAATTAACAGCACAAAATGTAATGACATGAAAATTAATAATATGAAATGTAACGGCTGAGAAATCAATGACATAAAATGTAATGGCAAGAAAATTAACGGCATAAAATGTAATTATTGAGAAATCAACGGCATAAAATGTAATGGCAAAAAAAAAAAATTAATGGCATAAAATGTAATTATTGAGAAATCAATGACATAAAATGTAATGGCGAAAAAAATTAACGGCACGAAATGTAGTGACAGAAAAATTAACAACATGAAATGTGATCACTGAAAAATCAATAGCATAAAATATAATGGCAGAAAAAAAAAATTAATGGCATGAAATATAATGGCATAGAAATTAATAACATGAAATATAATTTCTAAAAAAATCAATGGCAAAAAATGTAATGACAGAAAAATGAATGGCATAAAATATAATTACTGAAAAATTAATGGCAGAAAATACCAATGACACGAAATATAATGGCGAAAAAAAAAATTAATGGCATGAAAGGTAATGGTAAAGAAAATTAATAACATGAAATGTAATGGCAAAAATTAATTGCTGAAAAGTGTAAGAAATGTACCCCATGACACTAAGATGAGTTCATCTTTGATCTCTTGCAAAGAAAGTGGTTCAATTAAAATTTACTCTTTCAAAAATCGAATCGCTCATGCATATCTTTTCTCATTAGAAATTGGACTTTTGTCTTTGTCAGATAATTTCTCCTTATTCTCCAAATGATGAAGTCACACTCATTTCTAATTGTAAGCATCCAAGAAAACTTCTAACAAATCTTGGGTCTTGCTTTGATTTAGAAGATATCCTTCTGAAGTCTAGAAACGATGTCAATGTGACCTACTTTAAGGAAATAAATGAATATGTCATATAAATAATCCACTCACATTTTATTCAAAATCATAACTCAATAATTTATTGTGGAGAATACGTACAAGTGAAAGAAGTAAATTCAATGAATTAACCTCTTTTATTTAAATCAAGAAAAGAAGTGTACGAATATCATAAGATTGAAAACTCAAAGAGATGCTCATCGAAATCAAAATTTGCCCCAGTATGGGGTCTTGGTGAAATTGGACTTGCCCTATCAAGTAGGTTCCTACGTATCCTCGAAGAGGAATCAAAGCCCACGTAGTTCGGGATGAAAAATTCAGAAGTCACATAGAACGAATGATTTTGCCCTAGTTGTAACTCTGTGATATCCAACTTTATTGATTCTCATATTGCTTTGGATCAGACTTCCACTTGACTGAGATGTCGTTTATCCTTCTGATATTGAAATGCATAACTCTTGCTTTCTTATATGCTGAGTTTCTTCCCTTATCTTAAACAACCTTTTCATTCTCGGTCAATTCTTTCATTCTTGCACAAACACTCTTGCAGGCTCAAACTCGCATCTAGATTGCCTTTTTAGGTTTTCAATCTTGCATGCCCTAATTTTTGCCTAAATTGCCTTTTCAGGTTTTCAATCTAGCAGACATTTTTTTTTTTTTTACGAGTAATATTTTCTGACTACATCAGAATTTATCAGCTTAGCCAGCTTTTTCCCTTCCATATCTGTGAGAATCAAAGCACCTCCGGAGAATGCTTGTTTGACCACGTATGGGCCTTGATGAGTTAGGACCCATTTTCCCCGTGCGTCTTCTTGATGAGGTAAGATTTTTCTCAACACCAAATCTCCCGGTTGAAACTCTTAAAGTCGAACCTTTTTGTTGAATGCTCTGACCATTCTTTGTTGATATGACTGTCTATGACAAATAGCAACTAATCGTTTCTCCTCAATCATATTCAGCTGCTCATATCTGACCCGTGCCCATTCTGATTCTTCTAGATCAGTTTCCATCAAGACTCGGAGAGAGCGGATCTCTACCTCCATAGGAGTAACAGCTTTCATACCATATACTAGAGAATACGGTGTTGCCCCAGTCGACGATCGAACCGCTATATGGTAAGCATGCAAGGCAAAGGGAAGCATTTCATGCCAGTCTTTATAGGTCACGACCATCTTTTCCACTATCTTCCTGATATTTTTGTTTGCGGCTTCTACTGCTCCATTCATCTGAGGCCTATATGGCGAAGAATTATGATGCTTGATTGCGAACTGTGTGCACAACTTCTGTATATCCGTGCCATTCAAATTCAAACCGTTATCAGTGATGATTTTCTCTGGTTGCCCATATCGACAAATGATATTCATCTTAAAAAATCTAGCAACTATCTTTTGAGTCACTTTCGCATAAGAAACAGCCTCTACCTATTTTGTGAAATAGTCAATTGCTACTAGAATGAAACGGTGTCCATTAGATGCTTTCGGATTGATTGGACCGATGACATCAATTCCCCACATAGAAAATGGCCAAGGGGTTGTCATACTGTGCAACATGGACGATGGTACTTTAGTGCGATCGGCATAGATTTGACACTTGTGACACTTTCTAACATAACTGATGCAATCTCTTTCCATTGTTGTCCAGTAATAA
>QAOA01000324.1:154271-186313 GCA_003255065.1 Cercis canadensis
TTTTTTTTTTTTTTACGAGTAATATTTTCTGACTACATCAGAATTTATCAGCTTAGCCAGCTCTTTCCCTTCCATATCTGTGAGAATCAAAGCACCTCCGGAGAATGCTTGTTTGACCACGTATGGGCCTTGATGAGTTAGGACCCATTTTCCCCGTGCGTCTTCTTGATGAGGTAAGATTTTTCTCAACACCAAATCTCCCGGTTGAAACTCTTAAAGTCGAACCTTTTTGTTGAATGCTCTAACCATTCTTTGTTGATATGACTGTCCATGACAAATAGCAACTAATCGTTTCTCCTCAATCATATTCAGCTGCTCATATCTGACCCGTGCCCATTCTGATTCTTCTAGATCAGTTTCCATCAAGACTCGGAGAGAGCGGATCTCTACCTCCATAGGAGTAACAGCTTTCATACCATATACTAGAGAATACGGTGTTGCCCCAGTCGACGATCGAACCGCTATATGGTAAGCATGCAAGGCAAAGGGAAGCATTTCATGCCAGTCTTTATAGGTCACGACCATCTTTTCCACTATCTTCCTGATATTTTTGTTTGCGGCTTCTACTGCTCCATTCATCTGAGGCCTATATGGCGAAGAATTATGATGCTTGATTGCGAACTGTGTGCACAACTTCTGTATATCCGTGCCATTCAAATTCAAACCGTTATCAGTGATGATTTTCTCTGGTTGCCCATATCGACAAATGATATTCATCTTAAAAAATCTAGCAACTATCTTTTGAGTCACTTTCGCATAAGAAACAGCCTCTACCTATTTTGTGAAATAGTCAATTGCTACTAGAATGAAACGGTGTCCATTAGATGTTTTCAGATTGATTGGACCGATGACATCAATTCCCCACATAGAAAATGGCCAAGGGGTTGTCATACTGTGCAACATGGACGATGATACTTTAGTGCGATCGGCATAGATTTGACACTTGTGACACTTTCTAACATAACTGATGCAATCTCTTTCCATTGTTGTCCAGTAATAATCCGCTCTTAGAATTTTTCAAGTCATTATATGACCGTTTGCATGAGTAGCGCATATTCCTTCATGAATAGCACTCAAAATGCGATTACCTTCTTTAGCATCCATACATCGTAAAAGTGCTCCGTCATGACTTCTTTTGTATAAAATTTCTCCACTCAAAAAGAATCCCAATGCTAGACGTCTGATAGTCTTCCTATCATTTTCATTAGCAGCAACTGGATATTCTCCAAACTTAATATATTGCAGGATATCATAGTACCAAGGGTGACCATCCGGTTCTTCTTCCACATTAGAACAATAAACTGGTTCTTCCTTTGACTTCACCTGTATTGGTTGCACCATTACTCCACAATCAAGCTTAGTCATTACTGTTAGTGTAGCCAAAGCATTTGCAAATTGGTTCTTGTCACGAGATAAATGAGAAAAGGTGATGTCTTCAAATTTTTTGATTAACCGAGTCAAATATTTCTAATACGGAACCAATTTTGAATCCTTGGTTTGCCATTCTCCAGTCACCTGATAGATAATGAGAGCAGAGTCTCCAAAAACGTCCAAGGTATCAACTTTTAAATCCAAAGCTGCTTGTAGACCTCTTACATATGCTTCATATTCCGCCATGTTATTAGTGCAATCAAAATCCAATTTAATGGCTATAGGGAATTGCTTTCCTTCCGGTGATATTATCACCGCTCCTATTCCTTGCCTGTGCACATTCACCGCACCATCGAAGTACATCTTCCACCTTACTTCTTCTTTTTCATCATCTTTTTCGACTACGAGAATGTCTTCATTAGGAAACTCAAATCTTATGGGTTGGTAATCGTCTACAGGATTTTCAGCTAAGTAATCAGCAATTACACTTCCTTTGACAACCTTCTTTGTCACATACACCACATCATATTCTGAAAGGATAATTTGCCACTTAGCTAGTCTTCCAGAGAGATAGGGCTTTTCAAAAATGAACTTGATGGGATCCATACGAGAGATGAGCTATGTAGTATGGTATAACATGTATTGTCGGAGTCTACTAGCCACCCAAACTAATACACAACACATTTTTTCTACCATGGCGTATCTCGTCTTGTAATCAGTGACCTTCTTGCTCAAGTAATAGATGGCCCTCTCTTTTCTTCCCCCTTCATCATGTTGTCCTAATACACTCCCCATTGATTCTTGAAGCACAGTCAAATACAGAATGAGAGGCTTTTTAGGTGTCAGAGGTACAAGCACTGGTGGGTTAAGCAAATACTCCTTGATTCTATCAAAAGCTTCTTGACACTTTTCGTCCCACTCTCCAGGATTATTCTTCCTCAGCAATTTGAAGATGGGTTCACAAGTGTGAGTAAGATTTGAAATGAATCTGGCTATGTAATTAAGCTTCCCTAAGAAACTCCGCACTTCTTTTTCTGATCTTGGGGATGACATCTCCTGAATTGCTCGAACTTTATCTGGATCTACTTCAATTCCTTTCTCGCTAACGATAAACCCTAACAATTTACCAGAAGTCACACAGAAAGTGCATTTGTTTGGGTTCATTCTTAGCTTGTATTTTCTTAACCTCTCGAACTATTTTCAAAGCACATTCACATGGCTTTCTCCTTGTTTTGACTTTGCCACCATATCATCCACATAAACCTCGATTTCTTTATGTATCATGTCATGAAAAAGTGTGACCATGGCCCTCTGATAGGTAGCTCCTGCATTCTTCAACCCAAATGGCATTACCCTATAACAATAAGTACCCCAATATGTGATGAACGTAGTCTTCTCTTTATCTTCATTAGCCATTGGAATCTGATTGTACCCTGAATACCCATCCATGAAAGAATACCAGTGATTTTTGGCCATGCTGTCCACAAGCACATCTATGTGTGGCAAAGGAAAATCATCTTTTGGACTGGCTCTATTCAGATCCCGGAAATCCACGCACATTCGTACTCGACCATCCTTTTTAGGCACTGGAACTATATTGGCAACCCATTCCGGATAAATGGATACTTCTAAGAAACCAGCCTCAATCTGTTTGATCACCTCTTCTTTTATCTTGTTAGACATTTCAGGCCTCATTCTTCTCAACTTTTGTTTGACTGACTTGCAATCTGAATATAACGGAATCTTGTGAGACACAACGTTAGGGTCAAGACCAGGCATGTCTTGGTAAGACCAAGTAAACACGTCACTATACTCTTTGAAAAGAACAATCATTTCCTCTTTTTTCCGGGTTATCGACAATCTTCAATTCTCTTTTCTCATCTTTTGTACCCAAGTTTATGATCTGAATCTTTTCATTAAGAGGAAGTATCACTTTTTCAGCCGACTCAATCATTTTCTCAAATTTACCAGAAAGATCTAAATCTTCATCAAAGCAGTAATCGTCTTCACCTAATGCAATATGAGAATCAAGTATTAGAGACATATGAGCTTCTACTTGAGACATTAGATCTATATTAGCAAGACTCCTGAGAATAAGTTAGAACATAACAAGAATTAAGATGAATAAACAGATGGGAAGTGGGTAAGAAAGACAGAAAAAGCAAAAGGATGCCAAAATGAATGAAAATTCTATGACAAATTATTTTATTAATTTTTTTTTGAATAAAACATGGTCCAATACATAATAAAGATAAAATTCAAGTGACTTTGGACTTCATTCAAAAGAAATAAATATGGCATAAACAGATATTACTTAAAGAGGACCACATCTGGCATTGGCTCAATCTCCCAGTTATTCAATTCTTCTAAATCTGCGCAAAGCCGAATCCCACAATCCTTCTTAAAGCAGCCGTCTAGGGTATTCACCATGTGCCTATGATCCACAATTGACGACTCAGTTGATGGCACAAAAGTCTCTAGCAGATGAGGAAGTCTGGTTTCATGCTATTTTCTTGGCCATCTCAGGAACTCTTCCATAGAAGGCTCATACCCCAACCCCTGTCTACTTTCATTTTCTGGAAGCACAATGGGTTCACTGATACCTTGCAATTTGGCCCCCAAGCCTTTTCCTTTTTGAAATCCACTCTTCTTCATCATTTTCGCTACAACTTGATTAATTTCCTCTTTCTTTGGTAAATCTTTACCATCATGCTGGGTTATCTCCAGAGATTGGAAAGAAGACTCTAGTGCTTGCTCCGCTGCTTCAACATATGGTAATGAGCTGGGCTTGCTTACTAGCATCTCTTCCTTTCCTTTAACAATTATCACCCTTCCCCCATTCACATATTTCAGTCTTTGATGCCATGTAGACAGCACCACTCCCGTAGCATGAATCCATGGCCTACCAAGTAACATGGTATAGGCAGGCTCTATGTCCATCACCTGGAAGGGAACATCAAACTTATCTGGTTCGATCTCTAACTGAAGAGAGATATCCCCAAGTACTTCACGCTTTGTTCCATCAAAAGCCCTTACCACTATACTACTTTCTCGTATGCGAGACGCATTAACCGGTAATTGCATGAGGGTAGAATAAAGTAGCACATTCAGCGCAGACCCATTATCAATTAAAACTTTAACTACAACATAGCTATCGCACTTGAGCGTGATATGAAGCGCCTTCTTGTGAGCACTCATACCATGCATCAGCTTTTCTTCAGAAAAAGAGATTGTGCTAAAGTTTTTGATAAAATTTACCATCCCTCCAAATTTCTCTACGGTTATATCTGGTTGTACATAGGCTTGCTGTAAGAACCTTTGTAATGCTTGTCTATGACATTCAGAGCTCATGATAAGAGACAATAATGAAATACGAGCAGGAGTTTTCTTCATTTGTTCCACTATATCGTACTCACTTTGTCTCATTATCTTCAAAAAAATTTCTTCTTCCTTATTTTCTCCTTGAGTATCCTTCTTGGCTAAATCTGACTCTCTCTCATTAGCCACGACTTTTCCTTTCTCCTTTCTTTGGTGTTCTATCTCCTCAGGCAAGTAACACTGTCCACTTCTAGTCAAACCACTAACCTCCAGCACATTGGTGATCGTATCTGATTTTTCTTTTTTTTCTATGCCACTCCCTGGATTTTCTTCTTTAGTGTTTATTATTTTTACTCTGTAATTCCAGGGTACGACATTGTTGCTTTCATAAGAGAACGGTGCAGGCACCTGAATGACCACCTCTAGCCGAGCTTGGCTAGCTGGGGGATTAGGTAAAACTCTAAGGACAAAAGGTTTGGCCCCATGTTGTTCTTCTCCAGTCATGTTGATCTCCTTCTGATTCCCCTCACTTCTCCTCTCAAACCTTAAGACTCTTAAAGTCATCAGCTTCTGAACTCCACACTTGAATTCCCAGCACCTTTCTATATCATGCCCCATACTCTGGTGATGTTAACAGAAAGAATCCACATCAAATTGATCATCCTTTTTTATTGGCCTAAAATGACCTTTCAAACTGCATCCAGCTGACCTCAGTATTTCTCGTATTAACCTCATAGGAGTCTTTATCTGAGTAATCTTTCGGATTTTCCCAACTCCTTCAAGTATTGTATTAATCCTTGGTCTCGCTTCATGGTTAGGCAAAGGATTATTGTTTACATTAGGCCCTTTCCTAATTTCTTCAATTTTGATCATGTCTTGCTTAATCAAATTTAACACAGCAAACTTAAACTCCGAACAATCTTCAATCGAATGTCCCACAATACCTCGATGATAATCACACTTGAGGCTTGGGTTATACCATTGAGGGAATGGTGGCTGAATTGGTTGTACAGGTTTAGGAGCTATCACATGAGCCTCACATAATTGTTTGAACAATTTAGCTCTAGTAATAGGAATGTTTGGAAACGGTTCATCTCTTTGTAAAGGACGTGGCTGGTTTCTATACCCCTGGTAATTTGGCCTAAATGGTGGTCTTGATACCGGAAAACTTGGAGGTATACTATGGTAAGTGGGAATGAAGGGTGCTTGAGGATATTGGTGATTTGGTATGGATTGGGGATAAGCTGANTGTATTAATCCTTGGTCTCGCTTCATGGTTAGGCAAAGGATTATTGTTTACATTAGGCCCTTTCCCAATTTCTTCAATTTTGATCACGTCTTGCTTAATCAAATTTAACACAGCAAACTTAAACTCCGAACAATCTTCAATCGAATGTCCCACAATACCTCGATGATAATCACACTTGAGGCTTGGGTTATACCATTGAGGGAATGGTGGCTGAATTGGTTGTACAGGCTTAGGAGCTATCACATGAGCCTCACACAATTGTTTGAACAATTCAGCTCTAGTAATAGGAATGTTTGGAAACGGTTCATCTCTTTGTAAAGGACGTGGCTGGTTTCTATACCCCTGGTAATTTGGCCTAAATGGTGGTCTTGATACCTGAAAACTTGGAGGTATACTATGGTAAGTGGGAATGAAGGGTGCTTGAGGATATTGGTGATTTGGTATGGATTGGGGATAAGCTGAAGGGATAGCATTAACAGGATATGATGGTGGAAATGATGGTCTTCTAGGTTGAGGGTATTGGGAGGTTCCCGGTGTTTGTACCCAGTTCACTTCTCCTTCCTTCTTTTTTTGAAAACCTGTCTTCTTCTGGCCAAAACTATTACTTTCAATACTTATTCCTTGCAACTTTCCAGCCTTTACTAGTCCTTCTATTCTTTCTCCAGCCTTGATAATATCAGCAAAATCATGGAAGGGACAACCCGCCATCAACTCCAAATACGGAGATTTCAATGTATCCAGAAAAATGGAGCATAATTCATAGTCAAGGAGTGGAGGTTGAACTTCGGAACCCAAGGTCTTCCATTTCTAGGCATACTCCCTGAAAGATTCATTTTTCTTCTGCATGTTCTTCAATTGCTTTCTTATAGGAGCAATATCATAGTTGAACTTGTACTGTTTTAGAAATGCATCTGCTAAATCCGCCCAACTCCTTATCCTGGTGCGGTCTAAATTCATAAACCAATTATAAGCAACACCAGTGAGACTTTTTAGAAAGAAATGAATCAACACCTTCTCATCTTCCTCTATAGCGGCCATCTTCGTAATATAAGAGACCAGATGAAACTTCGGGTTACCAGTCCCATCATACTTCTCAAACTCTGGGAGCTTAAGATCTCTAGGAATTGACACTCCAGGAGTAAGACGTAATTGCTTGACTCCTACAGCCCCGAATGAACTAGTTCCTTCCATAGCTCTAATCCTCCCTTCTAAAGTCAACAATTTCTCTTTTTGTTTTTCTTTTTCGCACTCCTCAAATTCTTTCTCAACATGTATAGTCACTGGTGAATTCTGGGTGGGCACATTAAAAACAGAATGGGTGATCGGTGAAGTGTAAGTGTATACGTTTCCCATGTGTCCACTTGGATTAAAGGAAGTCTCTGTGGTAGGCTTTGCTTTAGGTAAGGTGGCGGTGAATCGAAATTCAGGTGGTTGGGTAGTAGGTGAGATAGTGGAATTAGGGTCTAATCTCTGGGTTGCGGGTGTCATTAGATGAGGGGGCATGCCCTAAATGGGATTGAATTGAGCTGTGGTAACATTTTGCTCATGAGCAGGAAAAGTCAGCAGTGGTGCTACTTGGGATAAGGGGAGAAAGTCAGAATGACTCGGGCCTTCAGCTACCCCTTTTAGCTTCAAACTCTTAACAAGTAAACTCCTTATCTCATTCATTTCTTCCTTCATCCCATCCAACTCAACTCCTAAATCCCTCTCTGGTTCCTGAGTTCCGTCCATGATAGTAACAGTCCTAGATCTGAGTCCGATTGATCTTTTCACAGAGCCTTTTTGATTGAAACGCGCTTTCTTTGCAGGACCAATGATGTCTTAATCCCCTAATGGACGATAAAAAGTGAAAAGAAAACATAAAGAATAAATGAGTAAAAATGAATATAATAAAAAGATTTCAGCAATCTCTTAAGAAGACAGATTGTTAATATGGCTTGGACGAGTCCTTTAAGCAATCAATTTTAAAATTCATCTTCTTCACAAGTACTTTCGTGGGATACAAATCTTATTTTTCGGCAGGAACTTTGGTTCTTTACGGAAAAACATGACAATGATAATATTCGCGAATGTTTCGACAATACGAGAAAAATTATCGCATACAACTAACATGAGAGATTGGTCCAATGACAACAAAGCACATTTCATTAATGATTGTAACTCAAGTACATCAAGAAGCTCATAGCTGTGATATGTCATTTAAAATACTCTTGCATTCTTCAAAAAGTTTCTCCAAATCCCTCGTAGGTAATGCAAAAGGAGTCATGTGAGCTTTGACCTCTTGAACTCTTTGTCTCAGCTTTTCTGCTTTATCATAAGAATTCTCCATCAAATATTCAAAACGCTTCTTCCATTTTTCGGTCTCTGAAGTGTCACCTTCTTTATCCATTTCTTTTTTCTCTTTCAAAAGTTCATATTGTTGCTTCCAAAGTGTCACCATCTCTCTTGCCTTTTGAAGAGCATTGCCTAAGCGAGTATTTTGGTGTTCCATGTCTTCACATTGACAACGTAAAAACTCTTTATCTTCTTCCTCTTGAGTTTTCAGTTTTTTCATATTTTGATACCCATTTTCCCAATTTTCCATTTGTTGTTTGTGAACATCTTTTTCTTCTTCCGGATTCTCCTCTAGCTCTTCAATCTTTGCTTTAAGACACCCTATCTGCTCAAGTCTGTGTTTCACCACTTCTCTTACCTCATAGATTTGTCTCTCCATTTGTTCAATTTGCTTCGATGAGGCACTTTGAGCGACGTCTTGGTATTTTCTCTTTTCTTTCTCTGCTTTTGCTAATCTCTTCATGAGTTGAGCCCGTTCTTCAAGCCATTTCTTCTTTTCAACTTCTACCTCATCTAATTTTCTTTTCATTTCTTCCTCTCTAAGTTTTTCTTTCATGGCAAATTCAGCCTCAAAATCGCAAGTAGGCACTTCAATAGGAGGTGGATGAGAAATAATAGCAGCATGTGGTACTATGACCTCTTTAGCTTTCTCTCGGACCCAAGTACCATACAAAGTAATCGCCTCATCAGTATCGGAGCACGGGTCTTCTTGTCAGAATGATAATCTTTCCCAAGCCTTCTTGACCTTGTACAAGTTATTTTCACTCCCTTGAGAATCGTACTCGAACTCCATTTCAACAAGTCCTTTAGTGTAAGGAATGTATTGAAGGTGTTCGAATTGCCTCAAGACTAGTGTAGGCGTGTAGGCCACACAACCTCGAGTACCCATCAATGGCACATACGAAAAATCTCCGCAACGAACTAAATATGCCATGCTTTTTAGACCAATGAGAACGCCATGTAAAATTTCCTTCATCAATACCAATATAACGGTTCAACCAGAAATCTCGATCCTCTTTCACAATCTTCAATTCAGTAAATTTCCTTATGAACTCTATCCCAAAGCTAAAATTGGTCAATCGTGAATAATTTTTTCCTTGAATATGGTAGAAAAGCCAGACGAATAAAAGTTGTAAACAACATTTGAGTTTACCCTCGCCTTTCCTTCGACAAAAATTTAGAGCTCCAAATGTGTCGGCCAATATGGCGGGTACTGGATTAATCTTGTGCTCAAGAACTTGTTGAAACACATCGGCGGCTAAAAGACTAATAGCATTCTTGGCAGATGGGAATAAAATAAGTTCGTAGATACATAAAGCAATCAGATCCCTCAGCTTTCCCCATTCCTTTTTGTCAAGAAAATTTTGTAGACTGGGTATTATGAAAGCCATAGGCCACCCCCTTATGCTAGTGTCCTTTAGAATCATTTTACTTTTCACCATGTCAGCAGATACACCTAGCCACTCAGCAACCCTTCCCAAAGCAACTTTATTCTTGTTGTGAGTATACACCTTGGTTTGAGTAGTCAATGGCAAATTCAGCATATAGGCATACTCTTCAATGGTCGAGGTTGTGTCAATGACTCCAAAAGTTAAGCAATGGTATGAAGGATCCCAGTAATTCAACATAGTAACCACGGCCATCTCATGTACTTCAACCTTCAACAAGTCCCACGTATTTCTGATTAAAAACTGTCTTTTCATCAATGGGTAGTAATTTGAAAAAACGGTCTACTTCAGTCACATCATTGACTTCGACATGGACTCGAAGCCTCTTGGGCAATGTGCTAGGATGTCCCTTAGGTAAACAATCTCTCTCTTCAGTTGGTAGTGATGCCATATCCCTTATGAAAGCTCGTGAAGTCTTAGAATTTTCAAAAACAGGATCTCGACTAGCCATATTAACAATTCAACCTCCTATGGATTATTGCTGAAAAGTTCAAAAATAAAATGTGACCAAACCTTGTCAGAAAAATTTACAGTGTATTTACAAATGAGAAATAAAGCGAATAAAATGAGAAGAAAATAAAAGAGAGAAATGATGCTTCCCCTATTGTCTTAAGAAAAGGTTGACATCTAAGCTCAAGGATTTTAACTTAGTGGTCATGATCTAACCTAAAGGAGGGCTTGTACAGTCAAATTACATGCATGGTTATTAGGTCGGTGCTACATCCTAGAAGTCCAAGGTACTATAGATTGCCTCTCATCGAGATGACGGAGACCTTGTCTTGTTAACATGAATAGACGAAAGGTAGTGCCTCTCATATTTACTCATGTTAAAAGGACAAGTTACAATCCAAGTGAGAGCTTTGCATAGATCGCAAGGGTACTTAGCCCCTTTGGGATAATGCTCACTCCCTATCTAACCCTAAGTTTAAATGTGACTCGGGTATAGAGCCAGAGAAAGTATGTGAGGTATGAGTGTTAGTGTTTCGTGTGTGCAAGGGAAGCAAACAAACCTCATCTTATATCTACCCGCTGCAAAAGAAAGCACAAAATATATTACAATTATTTACAAATACGAAGCAAAAAATATATAAACAATATATACATGAAATAAATAATGAAAATTAAATGAACAATAGGATAAAGAAAATACAAAAAGGCCATATTTATTTTGCATAATTAACTTTCTAGGTTTGACTCTCGATTATATCCCCAGTGGAGTCGCCAAACTGTCATAACGTACCCGGAGGTCGCTATAACGCGAATGGCTAAAATAAAAAGAGATTTGGTTTTCGAAATGAAAAATCTGGAGTCGCCACCAATCGTATTAAAAATCTGGGGAACAATTGGAAAACCCCCTTTAATTTCTAAAAAAATATGTCTGCATTACGGTATACTATTAAATATGACGTGTCACTATTAGTTGTATTTGAAATTAGATGTTACTTGTTAATAAACTCAAAAGTGAAGTGTATTTGGGATTGGATCTCCCAATTTCATATAAAATTTAGATATACACATGTATTGTTTTCTTTGTGTATTATAATTTACATTTGTGACTAGCATTATTTATTAAGTAGTCAAGGTCAATCCTCCATTATTTGATCTACATAATTGTTTAATGTGTATGACCATTGTTAAGATTAGAGGTGGCAAAGATTAATTTTAAATTAAAATACTTCCACCACATGACTAACTTACAATATAACAAAAGTGTTTCCTAATCGCAAAAAAGAAATAAAAAATTCCAGCCCTAACAGATATGTATTTTAATAGTGCATGCTTCCCGCATGCACTAAGTTTAGTTGTCTTTCTAATATAACAAAAGAAGAATGGTTGGTATTACAATATAAAGCCGAAAAAGAAAGAGTTTAAGAGCTGTGATTCATTGATTCCGTATTTTTTTAAACATCTCAACATTTTATAGCTCTTAAAGAGGTTAAGAACTCTAGAAATATTATTTCTCGTTTATTAAAGAGAATAATCTAGATATGTATTTTTTTTTCAAAGGTAAGAATATTCTTGGGCCAACTTTCAGGATTAAGATTAAGTTCTCCTCGGGCAATCTTAAAGGTGCAATTCTTATATCGACCTGGTGTCTTCAAAAAAAAACTTCTTGAGTGCTGGCCCCAAGATTCCAACATTGGCTAGCTTTAATGAATCTATTGCACTCTTACTTCTTATCACCATGCCAAACACTTAGGGTTATCTAGATATGTATTTAGTAACTCCACAAAATGATCAATACCTTCTTGTCATCATATGTGATGATTAGCTCTATGACACGGGTTAAACACGGCCGTGTTCACTTATGGGTATAACGGCATGTCGCTTAAAGTGAGTCTATGGTCTGCAGACATGGCCTCAAACACGGCCATGTCGAATCAGACACGGCCATGTCGCCTTAGACACGACCACAGACATGGCCATGTTCGCGGTGGAAGCTGAAATAAGTCTCTGGACTATAGACACGGGCACAGACACGGCCATGTCACTTAATGACATGGCCATGTCACTTAAGTGAGGTTCTGGAGCATCAGACACGGCTTAGACACGGCCATGTTTAAAGGAACACGGCCTCAGACATGGCCATGTCGGGGAAGACGGTTATGTCTCAGAAATCAGTTACTAGTTAGTTAGTGGCCATAACCGACTTGTTACTAGTTCCTATATAAACGTGAGATGTGTAAAGGAAAAGATAACTTGAGATTAGCATTTCTAGACTTGAGAGGAATCAGAGAAGGAAAGAATTAGAGAGGGGTTGAGAGAGAAAAGATAGAGTGAGGCTTGGAGTTCTAAATTGCAGAGTGCAAGGTTCAAGAACTGGAACCAAGGGGGATTCTATTATAAGGAAGATTCAATCTTGATGATGATAATCATAGTGGAATGCTCTCCCCCGAGGATGTAGGCCAACTTGGCTGAACCACGTAAATCTCTGGTGTTGTTCTTCTTAATTATGATTTACTGCTTTATTGGTTTTTTGGTTTATTTTTTTTGTTCTTGCATTTGCTGGTTTGGTTTGTCAATTGGTTGCATAGGTCACAAATTTTCTTACATCATATTTTCTGGACACTAATAATTAGGTAGTATTTTGAAAGCGTAATGCATTAAACTATTATATCTTCCCATAACTTATTACAAATCATCAGGTGTGATTTAATAATAAAAGGTTTTAATAGTTTCTAGGTCTAATTGCAATTTTGATCTTCCTATTTTAATAAAGTAAATGATTTGATCCCCTTCGTTAAAAATGAACAATTTAACCCATCTATTTTGACAAAAGTTGCAATTTTGGTCCCTCCATATTTCAAAAGCTAAAAAATAAACAAAAATGCTTACATGTAAATTTTCCAAATTTACAGGTCCAGATCCAAGCTTAAAGATCTTGAAATCAAAATGCTACCGTTCAAAGTAAAGATCTATGTCTTTGGAACCTCTCCAGAAAATTTCAACTCGATCCAACAATAAATAACTCTGAGTCTCCAATTTGATGAAAACTGCCAGAAAAATACCAAAACATATGCTTTAATTCTATATTCTGGCAATTTTACTACTAAATATGACATGTCACTATTAGTTGCATTTGGTATTAGATGTTACATGTTAAGCTTGATGGTCAAGTCCATTTGGAATTGGTGCTCACATTTTTAAAAAAAAAATTCAGATATACACATGTATTGTTTTGTTTGTGTATTATAATTTACATTTGTGACTAGCATTATTTATTAAATAGTCAAGGTTGATCATCCATTATTTGATCTATGTAATTTTTTAATGTGTGTGCCAATTATATATTACTACATATGTGATCATCATATTATGCAACTTGTTATTAAATATGACGATTGCATAAAAAACTGTTATGATTAGGGTTGGCAAAGATTAATTCAAATACTTCTGCCACATTTGAGTTTAGCTCTCCTTCTAATAATAATACTTGTTACCCTTCCAGTAGCCAGTAGTTGCCAACTTGCCATAGGTTTTGATGCATTATTTGATACATGAAGTTGTTAAAATGTGCATTCTAGTGGTATATTTCTATGTGACTATAATACTATGTCACATGTTATTGAATATGATTATGTCCTCAAAAATATGAAAAAGATTAATTTTAGATTAAAAAGAATATTTTGAAGAAAATAATTTAGATTTACTAATTCATCAATTCCTACAAGGGACAAGAGATATTCCTTCTCCAACCCTTCTGGTCAATTATTGAATTACTCAATTTCTTTCGTTGAAGTTATCATCAAGGGTAATCCAAAATATTTGCCCTACAAACTATAATGCTTCCTGTATCTGTTTTCTTTCAATTGCTGCATACTTTTTATTTGACTTTCTTATGATAATCTTATCTTTTTGAAGGCTACCATTGTACAGTGAACAAAGGTATGCATTCAATTCCTGCAATATTGGAGATAAATTTCCCTTTCCCATACAAACTAATTGACTATTTTTTTTTTTTTTTATGTTTTATATAATACTTATTTACATTACTTATATGATTTTGGTCACACAATAACCAATACCTTCAGTATGGCTTGCTAGTATGTATATCTACATCTAAATATTGCATTACCCTGTAGAATCTAAGATAAAAATTCACTGGATTTGTCACAAAACACACAAAATACAGATGACAAAGAGTTGGTTCATCATCAAGTATTCTTTTCAGAAAGCCTATTTCTGGATGAGCAACGCACATTGCATTCATATTTGATTCCGGAGATGCCTGACTTTATCAGGAATCACGTTCAAATTGTGGCAATCACGAATATCCAAATGGGAGAGAAGAGGCATGGCCCCATTCTCTGCTCCCAACTCCTCCAGGTTATGCAACCCATGAAGACGAAGAATCTGAAGTTGAGGAAAGCCTCTTTGAGAGCAGATCAACTTGTACCCCATGAATGATTCCAAGCCTAAGCAGAGGACACATAACTTTGGCAGCTTCTCCAATGTAGTCATTGGGTCTTCCTCAAGAAAAGTTCCCTTTATGATCAACTTAGCTAGGTTAAAAGAAAGTTGGTGGCATTCTGATAGTTTGGTTATATGCCCTTGCAACCACATTTTATTAATAGCATAGCACCTTGACAGAAGTGGTCTTATCTCTGCATTTGTGGAAGTCAGATTAAGGATTCCAAGTGATTGAAGACGGCTCAGTGTGTTATCCTTGAATTTGAAAATTTCCCCAAATCCTCTTGTAGTCACGAATCCCCTTTGCATATTCCTTATGATAATCACTAATTTTCTGAGACTACCCAGTTGAACAACATCTTCAAGGTCAAGGTCCATATCATTGATGTTCACCAATGTCTGCAAATTGCTAAGATGCCCCAATTTCAATTTGCCACCTTCTTTCAAGATATAGGCAGGGTGCATATATAAATGCCTCAAATTTTCAGTCCTCCACATCACATTTGGGATTTTCAAAGATGCTGCTGAAGTGCGAAGATCTAAGGTTTGCAGGCACCTCAAATAGAAAATGGATTGTGGCAACTTGCTTATATCACTGTTCTTGAGACTCAAGAACCTTAAGAGGATTAAATCTCCAATATCTTCTGTTAATATGCCTCCAATGCTTGTTAAATTTTCCATACATAATACTCTAAGGAATTTGAATCTCTTAACCACAAGCCTAATTGAGAGAGGACTACTCCGCAAAATTGGAAGGACATAAATTAGAGACCTAATGCGAGGATTCAGCTGTGTGAGTTCTTGCATATCCTCATAATTCACCATGCTTATGGAGACCCTGGGAGCATAAGGAGGAAAATGATCAAAAAAAATTTCTTCCTTTGCCATGAACATAGCCAAGTCTAACAAAAGATTGTGCATCTTACAAGTCTTAATCTTGCCAGTGGAGCCCCTTTCTCCTGATAGAACCATATACCTTTCTACCAATTCACTTAAGTAACGATATGCAACATCTTCCATAGTCTCCATATGACCATCTCTTTCATGTGCCATTGTTGATATTACACCATCTGCAATCCACATTTGAATCAACCTTTTTACTGGTATCTCCAAATCTTCAGGAAACTGGGAAAAATAAAGGAAACACGGTTTTAAGTAATATGGTAGATCATCATAAATTAAACCAAGAAGCCAGCGATATCTCCCTTCTACTACTCCCACCATCTTTTCTAACACGGCCTCCCACTCCTCCAAGGTAAATTTTGTAGACAATAGCCCAGCAAGTAAGGAGACCAATAGTGGCAATCCTTCACATAGCCTCGTGATTGTCTTCCCCACTTTTATCATTTTGTCCTCGATGTCTAAAGGACGAAACAGAATTAAAAAAAAAAATGAACTTAGTAGCAATCAAAAATTGAAACTACATAAATTTCATGATTAAAACAAAATCAAACATCATAATAATATGGCAAGCTTAAAATAAGGCAAATAAGAGTATCGTATTCGTACCTGTTTTGTCCCTTTTAGAGATTGCTATCCTATGAAATAGTTGCCAACTACTTTTAACATCCAGACAACCAAGTTCATATAAGCAACTGCTTAGGTAGCCGTAAGCTAGTTTTTCATTGCTGGTGGTAACAATTACTTTGCTGTTTGTTGCTGTGGAGATATCTTGACGTCGTAGATATGGAAAAATACCAACATCCCTAACGTCATCAAGCACAACCAAGCATCTCTTTGTATGGAGGACTCGAATTATCTCCGTAGCCATCTCCAGTGCGGCTACCCCTAGCTCAGTAGTGGAGGAAGTTAGTTGAATCAGAATGGACCTCAAAACATGTTCAACATTGAAATCTGAAGATACGACAACCCAAGCAAAACATTCAAAATGATCTCTAATTCTATGATCATTATAAAGCAATTTGGCAAGGGTGGTCTTTCCAATCCCAAGCCTACCATATATAGAAATTACCCGACAATCGCTATCCTCTTTCAATAATAAGCTTGATAGTTGGTGCACATGGGAATCCAGTCCCACAATTTGAAGTTCGCCAAAATTGAAGTAAGTCTCGCGCACTTTACGCTGCCTTTTGTTAGTGTGATCTCCCTCACTTAATGTTTTTACTCCCCATCTTTGTAGACTTGTAGCCATTTCAGAAATTTGAACGGCAATTCCCTCAACTTCTGACTTAACCTCACGGATTTTTGCTCTTGAAGAGATGGAAGCAAACCTCGCATTGAGCATCAGGGAAAAAGCTTCAACCACATCAACTGCCTTATACGTGGCTTCTCTGATTCTAGCAAGCACATCCAAAACATCTAGATCGCTATTAGAGGATTGTCTTGAGGATTGTCTTGCATCTGCATCTGCAAGCAGTGATAGCAAATTTTCCAATGCAGTTTTTAAATTTTGAATTTGATGACCCAAGGCTCCATAACCGATCTCAGGCTGTCGGGCGAGTATGATAGTGAACGTTTCAAGAGCTGAGGAGACAACATACTCGGCCATCCCAATCAAAATGTAAACTTGGATTCAGCCTTCACAGTGCAGCAAGGGCAGAAGAGGGAACTTCAAGGAAAAATTGAGGGTTACCAAACTAATGTTAGTACAAGAAATCTTTTGGCTCTCCTGAGAATTGGAGTCTATGCTGAGTTACTTAAAGTCAAACAAATAATTTCCCTTCACTGCTAGTTTACCTTTATTTGGTGGGTGAAGACTGGTAGGAACAAGTACAACCAACTCTCCCCAACAAAAAATGGTGCAGATCCACACCCTCTTTGATAACCTATGGGATTATGACACGTAGCAAAGTCAATCACACTTCATCGCTCAAATCACTAGGAAAACAATCAACGAAGAATGAAAGTTCTTGAACCAACATGCCAAACTATGCACAGCAGCCCTCAACAATATCCTCTAAATAATCATAAACATGAAATTCNAACCTATGGGATTATGACACGTAGCAAAGTCAATCACACTTCATCGCTCAAATCAACGAAGAATGAAAGTTCTTGAACCAACATGCCAAACTATGCACAGCAGCCCTCAACAATATCCTCTAAATAATCATAAACATGAAATTCCATATATATACATACATATATATAAGACTACTAGTGAAATATTTGTAACCTTATGCATGAAATCTGATATTTTGCATGTCAGCAATGACATAATGAAAATCAATCACTCTTCCCTAAAATATCCAGTTATTGGACCAAGCATATACCGAAAACAGCTCCTGAAACAAAGCTCTACACAGATTCTAAAAAACCAAAAAACAAAAAACAAAGACAGCTGTGCCAATCAGCTCCAAATCGATCATTTGAAAAGAAATACAGCCAGCAAAATGCCAGGATAGAACCTTAAAAAAAAAAAAAAAGCTTTTGATTACAATATATCATTACAATATATTAAAGCTCCTGATTTATTTAGGCAAATGTTTTGGTTGCTTTTCCTAACATAAAAAATAAAATAAAAAAAAAAACAGCAACATAACACAAGCAGATAACCATTTATGGTCAACCATCACAGATAGAAGAGTAAACATCGAAACAGAACTTAAAAACAGACTCACTCCAAATATAATGAACCCAAGCTCATGGTAAAAGTAAGTCAAACCTCTCCATTCCAAGTGTAGGCAAACAAAAAGAATTACCAATATTACATATTAGCCAAATCAAAAAAAAAAAAAAAAGCCAATAGATCGAATAAACAAAAATAAAATTTAACAAAACAAAACACCTAGCTGAAACAGTAACCACCAGAATCATGATTTGAAATTTCAAGAGTTGAGGTCCGAACACATACGCATGGCATTTTGGTCCCATTACCCATGCTCAAGGAACAATACAGAGATAAACGTATTAGCATAACAGAGGAAGTATAGACACCAAGCTAGACATTCACACTAAATATAACTCAACAGAATCATAAATCATCCAATAAAATCCAGAATAAAAGAGGGAGAGAAGAAAAACCTGGAATAAAAATTACTTTTGAAGAACAAACTCAATAAAGCTTCTCTGACTTTGGAAATAGGAGTGAAATGGGGCTTCTTTCAGTCTCTCAATGCTTCTTTCTTTCTTCTCTCTTTCTCCCCTTTACTCTCCTCTACGTTCCTCTTTTTCTCTTGCTCTGCTCTCTATTCTTTTCTTCTTTCTCTCACGCTAATTCTCTTTCTCCTTGCTCTCTCTTTAACTTTGGTTCCCTTTCTCCTTTTGTTCTCTTATTTTCTTTTCTGCTCCCTTGTTGCTCTTTTTGTTCTCACATCCTAACTCATTTTTGTTATACAATTCTCCTCCTAGGAAATTTCCACTCACTTTCGTTTTCCTTTATTTGGAATTGGATCTCACACTTTTAAAAAAAAATCAGATATATACATGTGTTGTTTTGTTTGTGTATTATAATTTACATTTGTGACTAGCATTATTTATTAAATAGTCAAGGTCAATCCTCCATTATTTGATCTATGTCATTGTTTAATGTGTATACCCGTTATATATTCCTGCATATGTGATCATCATATTATGTAACTTGTTATTAAATATGATTACTGCATAAAATTGCTATGATTAGGGGTAGCAAAGATTAATTTTAAATTAAAATACTTCCACCACATCATTACTTTTAAATTTACATTCGTGACTAGCATTATTTATTAAATAGTCAAGGTCAATCATCCATTATTTGATCTATGTAATTGTTTAATGTGTATACCAGTTATATATTGCTGCATATATGATCATCATATTATGCAACTTGTTATTAAATATGATTACTGCATACAAAATTGTTATGAATATGGATGGCAAAGATTAATTTTAGATTAAAATACTTCCACCACATCACTAACAATGGATATATGAGATAATCACAAAGATCATTAGTTTGTTTATAAATTAAGCACCAGCCAATGTCCAGTTCCACTCAAACCGTATGAACCACA
This sequence comes from Cercis canadensis, assembly GCA_003255065.1. Classification (NCBI taxonomy): domain Eukaryota; kingdom Viridiplantae; phylum Streptophyta; class Magnoliopsida; order Fabales; family Fabaceae; genus Cercis; species Cercis canadensis. The sequence goes on from QAOA01000324.1 coordinate 173,855, forward strand.
TCAGAACTATCATCGACTGCAATTTATGGTTGCTCAAAGAAGAGCAGCACTGCATAAACCACTCGCATGGAGAGCTTTTTACCATTCCTTCTATTTCTGCCAAAGAATTGGTACTACAAGGGAGAGGCTCTTTTGTTTGGTACATGAATATGTAACTTAGTATTATTTGTTTCCAAGAAAATTAATCTATGAAGCTCAGAGTATAAAGATTCTGAGGCTCTTCACTATTCAGAATGTATTTCTTCCAAAATATCAACAAGGTTGTAGTTACTTTCGAACAAATCTAGCATCCACTCTGCATATTGCCAAGCTTTTCTACCATTAGAAATTTGCTTAGTATAACCTGTAGTAATTAATGTCAAAGTCTCTTTGTTGTCTTTGGTGCTTTGTCTTTCCAAATTATTAAATTTGACAGAGTCGTCATGTAGAAGAAAACGTAAAATTAACTTGAAAAAGCTAAAATAGATGCAAATAAGACAATATTTTTTTATAATTTTTTTCATTGTCATTTCCAAAATTCAATAATTCATAAGCTAGACTCCAAGAACAATAAGTGAATCAATAAAATACCAAAAAAATATCTAAAATTATTAATATGTGTTCGAACCGTAATTAAAAGTACCAAAAAATATATTATGTTATATATTATCTTCAATGCATAAGGCTTGCGGGTTACGTGTTCGGATTCAAAGCTGAAACCAAAAATACAAAAAAAAAAAAAATATAAAAAAGAAATATTTTATACTGAGTATAAAAGTAAAAATAATGAAGAAATCTTCTCAAAAACTGTATATTTATCCACACCCTGTTTGCTCAAAAAGCAACACATTTAAACTAAAGCAGCATAAGAATACGAAATAAGCAACCACAAGATAGTAATAAAAGCATAAAAACACTTTAGATAAAAACTTTTCTTCGTGTTGCATTTCCGTCCTCGGCATCAAGACAATTTTCCACAATGGAATTCAGCTCCCTGTAGACTCCATGACAAAAGACTGTTGAAGAGCTTTAGTGTGCATATTCATTTGTATCACTGAATCTTTCTTCTCTCTTACTCTTGCATTTTCATTCTCAAAATCCATAAAACTTTCAAGCTTCATTTTGTCTCCAACATGTCTTTGTTAAGTAAATAAACAGTACAATAATCATTTGAAGGAAAATCCTAAACTAAAGACTTTCCAAAACACTGCCACAACGAAATCATAGTGCAATAGATACCTCTAAAGGTCTTTCAGCCACCTCCTTCAATGACCTATCTCCCAAACTAAATGAATTCAGTCCCGCTTTGAAGCTAGAGTGACTTAGCTCTAAATTTTTATCTACTAAAAAACCTATTTTTTAAAAAAAATAAAATAAAAAGACTCACATATACTGCATTGTGCCTATTAAAGAAGCAAATAAAGAATCTCGTGCTTCTGGAAATTAATACTGTTTCATCAAAACACACAATGACCAGTATGATTCTAATTACCAAGGAATAATGGAATTTCTTGCACAAAGTTCAGAAACATTTCATTGATCGTCATCTATTTCATTTAATTTACAAGAGTATTGACTGTACGTTAATCAGGTATTGTACACAAGTAGGAAACTTAAATAATTTTATTATGACTCTGCATTCTTAAATACGACATTATATGAAATTTATTATGATATGTGATTTTCATTTTTGACGCAACAAATATTATTCATGCAGGGAGAAAATTATGGAAAATTTGATATTCTTATGATTGTCATTACGAACATTAATGACAAAATTGCTACAAATGGTCCAAAAACATATCTTCATATTCTGCCAGAGTAAGAAATCCATAGACTAACTCCTCATAGGCATATTGTGGCAGCAAAAACATCTCAAGGGATCATGGCTAAAGCTTCACTGGAGTTAGCTTGCTTGGTGGCCTTATTTCTGATTGCATCTGGTATTCCTTTCTCCCACTTCTCTATACGTGTTGGCTGGAAATGCAGAGCCTTCTTATATTTACTTCTTGTGAATAGTATTTTGCATTATATATCATTACAAGTTAATTTGGATCTTTTTCTGCGGCAAACACGCACGCAATAGGGTCCTAAATATATTATGTTTGATTTCTGAGCACAATTTTCTTATAAAAGAAAAACATTATGCTTGTAGAATATATTAATTTCTCATTTTCAAGTTGTCTTTATTCCATTTTAATTCCCTTTTGGCACCAATGTTTTTAAACTAACAGGTATGACACCAGAAGTTTCTGCACAATGGGGAACCATACCACCAGGAACGCAGTGCAAAACTGACTAAGAATGTCTTCCACATTGCGCTTATCGTGGTGTATGCCCTACCTTGTGCCTTGAAGGATATTGTCTTTGCAACTGTTCTTCAAGAAAAGTTCACATCTAGTAAGTGTATCAATAGGTTATGAAGAGATGCTTCGTCATCTTCTTTCTTTTTTTTTTTTTTTTTTTTTAATTTTTGCCTGGGTATGATATAGGAAGAGATGTCCGTTGTTGAGATTGATGGTGCCCCTAATATTGTTATCCTACGTCTGTGGCAATTGTTTGANAAAAAAAAAAAAAAAAAACCCTCTAGCTTCTATAGTATTCTTTAGAGTGGTATACTTTTCTTGTCAAGTTAGAGATACTACAAATTTCTTATAATCAAGTTTCAGTCCAACACCCAAATTCTGTTTAAAAAGAATAGAAACTCACGAATTATGAGTAATACATAGGAAAGGAAGCAGAATAAAAATCCTTTTTAAGTATAGCAGAACGAGAGAGGCACAACTGCACAAGAAGTGCTGCAGGGCTTCTAATGAAAGCAGATTACATTGTAGGAGATGCTCTAACTGAAATTTATCTTTTTTAGAAAGAAAAAAATTAAATCAACACATTCAGATAAGCACTGCTCAAATTAAGAAAATACATGTATGATGTCAACTATTGAGGGCAGTTAATTTCCATTACAGGGATATTGATAACTAGCAAAAAAATGACTAAAAAAAAACATTTTTGCAGAGTATTTTCGTAAATGGGATAGTTTGAAAACTATTTACTGATTTAAGACAGTTTTGATTAAATTGTTAATAGACACACGGAGGAAGATGTCATGCTACTTTATAAGTAGCGTGACTCCAAGGGTCACACTACTTACAAAGTAGCTAACTCATCTTATCCATATCCCATGAATAAAATAAATGAAAATACATCATTTTGGTAAACAGTTTGTACAATGCTCCATTTTAATAAATAATTTGGCAAAATTTATTTTGTTAGTCAATTTACATGATAACTATACAACATAGCAAAATTCAGTTCTTATCTATATACAGGGCCTCATATGGTTACTAAACTCATATGTGATCAGAAGATTAGTTTATTTTGTAATGTTCTCACAACATCACGAGTAAATAACATCTCTCTGCTATAGATAGCATCAAAATAGAAATACTCATACTTTGAATTAGAAATATGCCTCTACAAAAGCACATAAAGATAGTACTCCTGGAACTGGCATTAGTGATTTATCTTCAAGCTCAAACAGCAGAAATTTGTTCAACAATTTTTAATTATTGAATATTGATAATTTTATACCATTATACTGCGCCAACCATAGTTACCAGATTCGCTCCCCTCCCCTCTAAAGCACGAACTGGTTTGTGCTTTATAGCATGTGTGCATTTGCATCCCAATCGCAGTGGTACTTGATCTGGGACGCTACTTTTGTTAGTGAACTAACACCTTCTGGTAGGGCTGCCACGGCTGTTGCTGGAATACAGAGCTAAGAATTTTTAATGAAGCAAGGTAAAAGGATAAATCTGCCATGGCTGTTGCTGGAAACATTGATCAATGTATAGAAGATGAAGTAGGTGCAATGGTAGATGAAAGTCATCCAACCCTAGCAACTTAATAGAATGACAGAGTTATTTTTCTTTCCTACTGACTATGCCGATAGTGTTCTTATTATTATCCAGACTAGTACTATTCCCACAACGATGCGCGGGACCCAGGCAACGGGATTTGTGATGGAATTTATGTGATCAGATGAGCATAAATTATATAAATCTATGTGATTTAATATACCAATTATGAATTTCATATTTTGAACCATAGATGTAATACATTAAAAGTATTAATCATGAATCCATAATACATTTAAAAGAGTATTAAACAAATGCAGAATGAGATAATATTATACTCAAAAAAGTTGTGTCGTATGATTTGTATTGGGAATATCAATGTGTTTCTCTAAGTCCACACGATTTTGCACTGATCTTGAAATTGCAACATTGTTATACTTAATAACTTGAGATGAAAAAAGTAGCAAGTATACACTATATGTTATTTAGGATAAGCATCAATCATTATCATATTCTTTAATAACATCTTTATAACTTATGTGCACATTGGACTGTATCTTGTTGTGGGTTTTGTATTTTAGACCTCCACGTTACTAACGCTCCTATGATAAGTAAATTACCAAAGTACCAAACTAAACTTCTTTTAAATTTAGGTTATATTACACTTAATTGTATTTATTTATAGCCCCACCTGATCCAATTTTCTTGATTATTATATATCACAAGAGTATCATATATTATATTATTTTTTATATCAAACATAAGAAAGAGAATTCCAAATTTCTTCATCGATAGAAAAGAGTTTCCTATATTGATTACCTAGATAAACATACTAACATTTTTATTGATAAAGTATTGACCCCAATGGTTAGTAAAATAGTTTGGTTCACATTCCCAACTTATCCCAAAAATTAATTGCCCAAAATTAAAATGTCCCATTGTTTATCTTTAAAATGGACATGTAATGGTTCATTTCCTATTTATAATAAATGTCATGTTCCAATTATTTGATTACCATTGATATTTTAAAAAAAATGAATAATTAGTGTCATAAACACTTAATTCATTGTTACAGTATTCTCAATTTGTCTACTTGTAGTAAGTAGTGCTCTTGAGTGGTATGCGAATCTCATCTTCGTACCCTTGAAGGCCAAAGAAAATATAAAATCTTTATACCCTTGAGACCTACTGAGGTGATTTATAGCTCTTGCTACCAATGGGCCTTAATAAAATTATCTAAGGCCATTAAAAAAAGAAAAAGACTTCTCATAATATGACTCCATAGTAAATGATTGAAAATTATAATCAAATGTCATTGAGAAAGAAATTTGTGTCTAAAATAAAGAAATAATCAACAACTCATATTTTTAATCAAATAACTTCATGCACTCATAGGAAATTTTAGAAAATTTCAATGAGGATCTTTAATCCTTAAATATAGCTGGTTAATATATTTTTAATTTGTAATACTTACATTTGGTTTCTTATTTTTTAGATGACTTAGGTTTAAGTTTCTTGTTGTAAGAGTTAAGTTCAATAGATTCCTATAGTATATTAGTACATATATTGTGCTTTTACAATTTCTCTGCAATTTCAAACAAATTTTGTTTTCAGAGTCATCAAAATATTAAGTACTCAAATTTTCTTTTGTTCCTATAATTTCACAATTTAAGCAATGCCAAATATTTTTAAACTTGAACAAAACCATATGTTTGTAAATTGTAGTTAACACATTAATCAACTTTTTGGTACACTAGTCTTAACACATGAATCACTTTCACTTCTCAACTCCTTTTAAACAAATGCCTTATATCATTGATAATATACCCATAGAAATGGAAAGTCACATCAGTAAAGTCTATCAAGTGCATTGTCTTTTGAGGATTTGATTCACATATAGTTTTTTGATGTGTTTATCCCAATGTAATATTAGACCATGTCTTATTGCAGTAAATTTTGCTTTCAGATTGCTACCCATGCCTATAGAGCCACATAAACCACCAAGATGCCCCCTTCATGATCTCGAATAACCCCTCCAAAACCTGATATCCTTAGGTTCCCAAAACTACCACCATCGACATTTAGCTTAATGGTCTCTATACTTGGAGATTGTCAATGTATCCATTGCACATCTTTTTCCTGCTTTCTCACTTTTCTAGAAAAAACTTTACTGTAAGTTAAACCATTGTCTGAATCTTATTAACACTCACCATCAACAGAGTGCTATGCTTTTCAAAAACCTATTCATTGCACGTTCTCCATATCCACCACAATGTGTAGTAGAAGAGAATGTGTGACTTTGTTATCCCCTTTCCTATATTCCCATTTGTATAAAACCAAGCATTCAAATCTTTTTTTCCAAAAGCTACTCTCTACACCAAAACCTAGATAGACGTGATTTATAGTAGCCATAAGACAATGCATTGTATTTTCTATATTAAACTTGCACCTGTTGCATAAGGAATTTTGATTAAGGTATTTGCGAGCATGAAATCAATTTGTGGGTATGGCGTCATGCAGGATTAGCAACATAAAAACTTTAATTTGTTTTGGAGCCACAAGCCTCCACACCTAGTTTCACCTTTGGGTATCCATATCATTTTTTTTCTTAGATATTAACCAATCATACTTAGCTTTTGCTGTATAAACCCTAGTTGTGATATTTCTCCAAACAATCATGTCTTGAATATCACCATATTGAGCAAGTGGCACCCTAAAGATCTTATCTCAAACATAAACATTTCCATATCAAAGTCTCCATATTTGGATGTGATAATAATTGCTAATAATGCTAATGATAATACATTTCAAGAAATGCATAGCCACAACATGTTGAAGATCACCTGTATAGGAACTTATCTACCAAAAATATAGCAACCTTGGTCATAGTATCTATTTTAATATCAAAATGAAACATATTAATTTTTGACATTCCTAGCCAATTCTCTGAGCAAGCAATTTTTAAAAAGAAAATGAACCTAATCATGAGAATGAAAAGACAAGGAATGTTTCATTTTTATTGAAATTTCTTTCATTGAATTAATCTTAAAATTTCTATCCAATTCCATATTCGCCTTATTCTTCCTATATCATAATGTATTTTTACTACCATTATTTTGTGTAGATAATCTTATTTCTACTCTAATTCCCACCCCCACTTCTTTTTATACCATTATGTTTATTAGGAAGACCCAATGAGTTAACTGAATTTATAAATATATAAATTATACTAAAGTAGAAGAGTTGCAAGAGATACTACAGTCATTATTATTTTTTCATGTGTTATTCAATGATGGTTCAATTTTTTTTATTTTTTCCATCCAAAACTTCCTTCTTCCTTCATTTTAGTCTACACACATCCCTTTATTATCTTTGTCTTCTGATTACACATGTAATTATTTTTGTTCACCATTTATTCTCTTCTCTTCCCATGCTATCTCTTATTTTTCACATGTATCATTTACTTTGATCTTCATCTCGATGTCATATTTCATTTTTCTTATATGCTTCTATTAACTGCTTTTCAACCTCCGCATACTTCAACAATTTTCTTTGATTCCTTTATTATTAATTTTTATTTTTCATATGCATCTCTTTGATTCATACTTCCTTTGTCTTATACATTTCAAAGGTATTCACAACTTCTTTCTTCCCTCTTGTCTCTTGATAGCAGTTCACAAAGAAGATTGAATTACCAATGGAAAAAAACCTTGTGAAAAACAGAGATCATAAGATAAAAAGCCGCCCTTGAAGCCCAAGGCATCTTAGAAGCCATTTTTTCTCTACTCAAAGACAGTGTTTTTCCAAAATAGCTTTTTGTTATTTGTATACATTTATATATTGTGGGGTTGGTGAATATTTTTCTCCTTGTTTTCTATGTTTACTCTCTAAATTTTCTATTTTTCCTCTAAAAATATTGCACGGCCTCTTTGCAAGTCGAACACCAAAATCGGCAGGCACAACATATTGGATCAGGGATTCAATGTGTCTAACATGGTGGAGCTACTTTCACTAAAATGCTTTGATTTTTGTCTTTTCCGCTACTTTAGTTGCTCCATTTACATTTCGGTGAATATATTTGATTTAAACTTGCAATTAGTTATGTATCTGGCTAAGCATTTATGCTCCTAGCAAAGGTTTTTCATGCTTTGAATGTCAGTGAATGTTGAAAGAACTGAATGCAGCTCATTTACATTTTTTTTTTTTTTTTGGTTTTTGTTAGACTATGGTAAGCAGATTATTTTTTTAGGAAGCCCTTTAGCATAACTTAAGTTTCACAATAAAATTTTTTTACATATAGAATCATTTCACTATTTGCTATTTTAGTTTCAAATTTTATATTATTTATACTTTAGGTTAATTCTTTTATTTTGGTAATTTTTTTCATTCTCCCAACTGTGTTGTGGATATGTTTTTGTGCTTTCAATAACTACATTTGACAATGGAGCTATTGATGATTGTTGCTTCCCTTGAGATACTTTTACTTCTATCTCAAACACACTTATTTGTTCTCTTGTATTCCTTATCCAGAATACCACCCTATCTTTCTATCCTTTGGAAGACCCTAATAATAAAATAAGAGTAAAACCCTTGTTTGGTCCTCGAAAGATAGGTTCGGCGACAGTTTAGTTCTCCAAAGATTTTCACTAACACTTTAGTCCTTGGAAGATTGTTCTGTCGGCCATTTTCGTCCTCCACTTGTTCCCGTTAATTGGACTTCATAGAAAAGGCCACATGGCCCGTTAACTGGTGATGTGTCCGTCAAATGCTAAGCTGGCAAGCTTATGTGGCAGTCTCTCTTCCCCTCCTCTATTATTTCTCTCTCTCTCTCTCTCTCTCTCTGTTCCCCTCCTATCTCATTTCTCTCTCTCTCTCTCTGTTCCCATCCTCTCTCATTTTTCTCTTTCTCTCTCTTCCCCTCTTCTCTCATGTATCTCTCTCTTCCCCTTCTCTCTCATTTCTCTCTCTCTCTCTCTCTCTTCCCCTCTTGCACAGTTAGAATAGAATGCCAAACTTAGAATAGAATGAACTTAACGACGATAAAGTTAGTTCTACTGTTGGCATGTTTTTCTTGACAGGGTTACGTGTTTCAAAACTTAACACAAAGTAGTCTGTTGCTTTTGAATAGTGTCAGCATTTTCAAGGGAGATTAAGCCAAGTTGCAATATAGTTATTATATACAGATTTCCTTTTATAGTTAAGCATATATATTGCACCTTCAACATTACTGTTCTAGAAACCTATTGTAACTTGGCCTATACTGGAGACAACCAGTGTAAGGCAAAATTAATATCCATCAAATAGTCTTGGAAATCAGTAGTTAGCAGGCCTGTTAGCAGCACTCCCAACTTTTGGCATGTCGGACGTCATGGTGTGCCAAATCCCATAAGACGTGAAGAACATGGAGTGGGTTGTGGGCTGCATCACTTCCATGCATAGCTGAGTCACATAACTCGGGGCACACATAGCTCACTAAGTCATGCAACTCGGACTCGACTCGGGGTACACATATCTCCCCGCCCTTATTCTCATTCTCACTCCTCTAAATTCCTCTGCCTACTGTAACTTTGCTTATTCTTGTTATTAGCTCACTCTTTCTCATCAAAACAAACCATAACCTTCGCTCACTCTTTCTCATCAAAACAACACATAACCTTCACTCACTTAACTGCTTTGAATTGTTTATTATGTCTAGAAGTAATCATGACATGGTATAGAAGGGGAAAGATTGTAACTGATGCTCTTCGCTGCTTCACTTTGGTGATGAAACTCAAAACTTCAATTTTGTGGTATTTCACTTGGGCTACGAACAAAGCTAAACTTTCTTTGCATTCTTTAATCTCTGACCTTAAGAGATTGGGGTTGCAACTTGAGTCAATAAGGTGGGACCTTGGTTTAAGAGTTTCATTGTCCTTTATGTTATTGTGTTGTTTGAGAGATTAGAAACTATCCCTTATAGCAATCGAGAGAGAGAGAGAGAAATGAGAGAGAAGGGAAAGAGAGAGAGATAAATGAGAGAGGAAGGGAAAAGAGAGAGAGATAAATGAGAGAGGAGGGGAAAAGAGAGAGAGAGAGAAATGAGAGAGGAAGGGAAGAGAGAGATAGGGAAGAGAGAAAGAGAAATGATAGAGGAGGGGAAGAGAGACTGCCACATAAGCTTTCCAGCTCAGCATTTGATGTACACATCACCAGTTAACGAGCCACGTGGCCTTTTCTGTGAAGTCCAATTAACGGGCACAAGCAGAGGACGAAAATGGCCGACGGAACAATTTTCCAAGGACTAAAGTGTCTGTGAAAATCTTTGGAGGACTAAACTGTCACCGAACTTATCTTTCGAGGACCAAACAGAGGTTTTACTCATAAAATAATTAACATAGTTTGCTATTTTGCTGTGGTCCTTTTTCACATACATGGCCAATTAAAACAATACATTTTAACTTATTGTTAATTCATCTCAATTTTAGAGCAACTGAATTCATACACAACATACTTCCAAGTTTGTAGTACATTGTAATGCATTTTAACCTACTAACATCAAGATATCTACCAATAGAATATTATACAAATTGAAAAGATCTTTATATAATCAGTATTTTCCAAAAAAAAAAATATAATGGAAGAAAATAATTAGAATGAGAAACCAAAAGAATTTAATAAAAATGACACATAGAGTATATGTTCTAAGATGGATAGATTTAATAGAAATCACATTTCAAAATTAGTTAGCATCCTAAAATTTTATGAAAATACTCATCAACGGAAAAAGTAATCTATAATCAAGATAATAATTTAAATTTCTCTTTATATTAAAGTGCTAAGATCATGGTCAGTGTTAATTGAGACAGACAAATATAACAGAGTCTCTTGGAAGTTTAACTCTCTTAATATGTTTCTGTAGGTATAACACCCATGCGACAACTAAAATCTGTCAATTAATTCATTTTTTAAAGTTTGACCTATATGAATGTTCACACATAAAATTATGTAGAATGTTAGCAATAATTTTGTATAGCATAAAATTTGTTTGCCAATAAGTATATCATCTAATAAAGGATGTACAGCATAAAATTTGTTTACCAAGAAGTACATCATCTAATAAGTGTCACAACGTACTCGAAGGTCGCGGATGGCGAAATAAAAAGAGATTTATGTTTTCGAAATGAAAACTCTGGAGTCGCCACCAATTGTATTAAGAAAGTGGGGAACAATTGGAAAACCCTTTTTTTATTTATTAAATAATAATAAAAAAAATATCGGTCTACGAACCAAAGAGGGTTCGGGAGTCTGTTTATGCGTGGGGAAGGTGTTAGGCACCCCACAACTTCCGTCTAAAGACGATTATCCTAAATTAATTGTGCGAATAGAATATGACCAAAAATATATATATTTTATTTACCCCAGAATAATAAATTGATTACAAGAATATCTAACAAAAATAACAACCTAAAATAGTATATTTTATTTACCCAGAATAATAAATTGATTACAAGAATATCTCACAAAAATAACAACCTAAAATTTAAATGTGCAATGCATGAATTATCTACTGAGACCTAAATCCTTCCACCCCTTTATCGCATGAAGCGACTGTCCAGGGTAGCGCTACCTTCACCTAGATCGGATAGAGAAAGACATCCCATATATGACTGACTCACCTTATCCTCCCATGATAAGTGAAGGGGCATGCAGATACTACGCGACACAGGTATATTTTTACATGTAATGCAAATACATGACTTTAAATATTACAAAACTTGTCTCAAAATCTAAGTATTGAGAAATTTTAAATTACATCCAAAAATAAATAAATAAAAGATAAATAACACAACGTTCTTGCTCCACGCTTGCATCTGGATATATTCCAGTTGGGCCTTCCAATTTGCTTGTACTCATAATTACCATGAATTATGTTCGAGGATGCTCATATATACAAAACATAAAGTAGGCAAGACTGAAAGACTTATGGTTCTTAAGAGACAAAATTGAGAGTGAACTAGAGCCAAAACTTATAGTGAATTAGATATGCAAAAATTCTAAAAATTATATACATTGAAGTCACATGTCCTACGGTTTTAATTAAATTAACATTACTTAATTTAGATTTGTACAACTTCAGAAAAAAATGAAAGACTGAACACTGCCAGAGATAAGGCATCAGTGTCAGTGCAACCTTGAGCAACTAAATTCACATGAAAAAAATCTAAAAATTTTACTCATTGAAGCTACACATTTTACTGTTCTAATGAAATAAGAACCATGTAAAATGGAGCTGTACAACTTCAGAAAAAAATGAAACACCAAACACTGCCAGGGATAGAGCATCAGTGTCAATGTAACATTATGCAGCTATGTTCAAACTCGAACTGGCAGTAAAATACACATGAAAAAAATCTAAAAATTTTAAAAATTGAAGCCACATCTTATGGTTCTAATGAGATGAGAACCATGTAAAATGGAGCTATACAACTTCAGAAACAAATGAAACACCGAACACTGCCAGGGATAGAGTATCAGTGTCAGTGTAACATTAAATAGCTATGTTCAAACTCAAACTGGTAGTAAACTAAAACTCAAAAAATCTAAAAATTTCACACATTGAAGCTACACATCTTACGGTTCTAAT
>QAOA01000324.1:187801-282685 GCA_003255065.1 Cercis canadensis
GAGCTTGGCGGTCTTAGCTGGTGGGAAAAATTTTGCCAAGAATTTTTGGGCCAAAACGTCCCATGTGGTGATGGTGCCTGTTGGCAAAGACTGAAGTCAAACCTTGGCTTTATCCCGTAATGAGAAAGGGAATAGGCGAAGGCAAATAGCATCATTACCAACCTCGTTGTGTTTGAAAGTATCACATATCTCCACGAATCCAGAAAGATGAGCATGAGGGTCTTCACTCGCTAATCCACTAAACGGGGCTGATTGGACCATGTGGATCATAGCTGGTTTAATCTCAAAAGAGTTTGCTTCAATAGCTGGTCGCCTTATACCTGAATTGGTATCCGTGATGGAAGGTAGAGCATAATCACGGAGTGCCTTTGGAGGGTTTTCTTCTGCCATTGTGTTTGTTAAAACTCTGGTAAACGCTTTTCTTGCCTTTCTATTTTTTCAACAGGTCTTCTCTATCTCAGAATCAAGTGGGATTAGAGAACTGCTTCCAGAATTTCTCATACACTAAAAGAAAAACTCTTGAAAGTCTCAAACAATAAAACAATTAAATAGATCTGTGAAAATAAACGATTAGAGTAAAATCAAGATCACTGAGTATCGATATTTATAACAAATTAGTCCCCGGCAACAGCGCCAAAAACTTGTTGTGAGAAATCTTAACGCAAGTGTACGTTATACATGATCCCAAAAATAATTCATGTACAAATTTGGGTGTCAACAGTTCCCACGAGGACTAATGTATCAACTATCGAAATTGGGTTAACCTTAATTTTATCTAATCAATCAATATTGAGAGATTTTCAAGAAACAACTAAAATAGGATGAAAACAAACTTAAACCAGAAAACTAACAATCTAAACCAGCAAAATGATAGAATTATCAAGAGAAAAATATCTAGGACTTTTGATTTCACCATAGCTATTCCGATTTGCTATTCCTAATTCATTAACCAAGAACAATCTTCCTAATTGCTAGCCAAGAACCCTAAATTATTTATTAGCCTTTCCCAAGGTCAAACAAAAGTATTTCTAAGTTATGAACCCACGATATTCCTATGTGAATTGCGAACAACCTAGAAATTCACTTAATTCTATGGTTCTTTTTAAATAGCTACACAGGCCATGGAGGTATATTCCTATCCTACATGCAACCTATGTTCTTAATCTCTATGATCTTTAATTACAAATTACCTCACAGTCTCATTGTAATTATCTCATCAACTAATTGGTGATCAAACAATTAGAAGCATGAAGATTTGAGAAGAAGAAGACAATTTTATAAAGAAGTTATTGAATTAAAGAAATAGAAAATAACAAATTATTCTAGCTAGGCTCCATCATAGCCCTAGAAGGGGATTTAGTTCATAGCAGATGAAAAGAACATGATAAAATTAATTCTAGACATGGTTGAAAGGGAAGAAGAATAAAAACTCTAAAGAGAAGCTCCAATCTTTTTGTGCCCTTCTCCAATCCTTGTTTTTGCTCTCCTCCTTGCCTCCAAAAAGTCTAGAAAAGGGTCCCCTTAAGAATTCCTAAAATTTCCTATTTATACTCTCTCTAAAAGCCCTAAAGAAACTAAGAAAAAATGGCACGTATTTAGAAAAATTGCACAGGAGCCGCGGCGCTGAGTTGTTGTCCCGCTTTTAAGTTTCATACTCTAGGGGCCGCAGCTCTGGATTTTGGGCGCCGCGGCGCTTGAATTCTAGTCCAGAAACTTCCCAATTTTTCAATTTTCATTCTAACTTATGAAACCTACAATTTAACATAAAACATCCCATTAGATGATGATTAATCTCAATAAACAACCAAATAATTAAGTAAAAGAGATCTAAATAGTGGATATAAAACCCACTCAACACAGACTATGTATGAATTTGGGATATTACATGTCCCATACTGGATAGGCTGCCCTTATTATATAGACTCTAACGGCAAAAAAAAAAAAAATTTACAATAATCAAATTATAGTGCAAATAAATTTTGTATCAAATTTGAAAATTTCCATCTTTTACTTATTTGATTGAGTAATGGATATTCAGTATCCCAATAGTCCTATTAGAGTTTTCGTAAGTAGATAGTTTAGGGTCTAAATTTAGTGCAACCCAAAACTCTATACTGTATTCCTTTTTATTCCAAAACCTTTCATGGGTGGATAGACAATTGAATTTGTTTTCCATTATCATCCCCACCCCAATTATCAACTATCCAAAACTAACTTGTTCCATTTGCTTATCTTAAAATAAGACATTTAATAATAAAAAATTGCTATAATGCATGTCCCACCTCAATTACTTAACATTATTTTGCACATTTAATATGTTCGTTTTTTATTTTTTTTGGGAGACATGTTAATTACTTCTTCTATTGCAAAGAGTAAATTTCCTCCTAAAATCTCATCCCATACGATGCTAAAGAATATTACCAACAATCTATTTCTTCTATTGCTCTTGAGAAAATTCCTAGAATGTAATAGTAATAGGTGTTATTCAATGCAAGTACCCAAGAGGGGGTGAATTTGGTGATTTAAAAAATCTTTTCAAAAGCTCAAGAGATGAACAAATAAAGATCTCAAAATAGCAAGAAAATTCAAATCTAAGCAATATAAATAATAGAGCAGAATACAAAGAGATAAAGGAAGAGAAGGTCAGTCACAAAGTTCATAGAGGTTTGGCTTTAATCCAAGCCTATGTCCCCTTGCTCAAGCCACCCTTGAGCTATCCATTATCTTAGTAAGATTTCTCGGGCACTTGCAAGCCTTTACAAAGTGAATGATCACACCCTCCTTTCCTAAATGGATATCACCTCTATATCTGGACTCTCAAGGGATCCTCTCCTATTGTTGTTGAATTAGACTTATTAGAATTTAGTAAGTTAAAAGGAAAAAGGAACATGCTGCAAATATAAATGCAAACATAAACCAACCAAATTAATCAGGTAAAGATCTCAGAGGCTTGTACAAATTATACCATTTTAAAAACATAAATTGTTGTGACTTACAAAATTATTGTGAACCATTCTGAATTGATCAAAGTACTTAGACTTGTTCTTATATGCAAAGATCTTGTTTTTTTTGGCCTTCTCGGTAAGTTTGGCAATCTCCTCATATGTAGCAGCCTTATCATTCCGTGAATAGATAGCATAATTGAAAACTAATTCTAAATTTGTAAGACACATAAAAGTATAGACATCCAATGCACAAAGCCAATACAAAAAAATTACATAGTTAATCAAAGAGTAATAAGCTTAAGTCAAATGATTAATTTAGATAGGAAAAATAAACACCTAGATTATTAGATGTAGAAGTAGGAAAATATCTACGACAAAATTGAGAGCAACAATTTTGATCTTTGCTTGGAGGAGTAAATGTTCAGATTTATTTTAAAGAAAAGGAAAAGTTGAGAGCAACCATTTCTCTCTAAATGTTCATTTTTCTTTTTGGTGCAAAATCTAAATTCCATTCTTTTGCTTGTACGAAATTAATTTGTACACCAAGAAATCAAAAACCTAAAAAAGGCAAAACATATTGACCAATGACTCAAAAATAAAATTTTGAACAAACAACTTAAAGGCTTTATGAAATAACTGTTAAAAATGCATAGTTCTAACAATAAAGGTACATAATCCAAAGCATCTCTTACTCCCATGACCACTATTTCTCATTCTTGATTGCCTTTGAAAGGTGGGTAGTTGAAATATGTCTGTCCTTGGTGCTTGACATATGCACAATCCCATTCCATTAAGTATCACATAATTTTATCACAAATTAATAACCACTTAATCTCACATTTGTAGATGCTTAAATATATGGGACCAATGTAGTCATGTTCAAGATTAAATTGTAATATCTACTTTAAGCACTTTCTAAATTAATATTTATTAAACAGAAGAGTATTTATACCCGATTCACAATGATGGTCTTTAGGAAAGATTCAATTAGCTCATCATCATTGCTCATTCTAAATAAAGAATTGATAGGTTGTTTTAAGTTGTTATCCTTTCACAATGATGGTCTTTAGGAAAGACTCAATCAGCTCAACATCATTGCTTATTCGAAATAAAGAGTAGATAAGCCAATCTTGTTTTAAGTTGTTATCCTTTACCTCAATCTTGAACAAAAATCTCTACCTTATTCATGTATTGAGCTAATAAGGAAAGAAGTCAATTTCACTAATCTGTCAAGGACATTATTTTTAAGTCTCTTTATAATGTATATCAACTGCAAATCTACATAGAAATTTCAAAGCATCAAGGTCAAAGATCAAGAAAGAAGCAATGCTAGTATGATCCATACCCTGCATAACTTGACCTAAACATGTGTTGGAGTGGCATTACCACCTAGATATTCATATATGTATGAGGTAACAACATAGACCTACAATAAAATGCAATCTCAAGAAATGCATACTATGAATAATTTAGAGAAGCACATACAAAAAACATTTTATTAGCAGATAATTTTTCAAAATGATTGCACTACTTATTGTTGGAGGGTTTCAAATAGAGTTACAGACCTAATTAAGTAATTTTACAAACATGGATTATTTAAAATTAAATAAATATGAAATTATATATATATATATATATATATATATTTATATTTATATGTATGTATGTATGTATGTATGTATAACAATTAATTCCAATCATATGCCAATTATAATTAATTGATTGGCAATTAATTTGGATATTAATAATTTCAAAGCTTTTTTGAACTCTTCTTCAATGGAGATTGAATATATTTATTAGCAAAATTTAAAATTTTAATTTTTTTCTCATTGAATATCAATTCAAAATTTTGATATTGTTAATAATTTTTAAATTATTAAATTGATAATAAATACATTCGTAGTACCAATTGTCAAACTATCATCTAAGAAATTATTCTTTTAATATTTGTATAGCTTGTTATTGATTTTCAAATAGGGTTACATGCCTAATTAAGTAATTTCAAAAACTTGAGTTATTTAAAATTAATTAAATTCTAAATTAATAAAAAAAATTAGAGAATATACAACAATTGCAATCACATGCCAATTATAATTAATTGATTGACATTTAATTTGGCAAGTTAATAATTGCAAAAAGAAAAAATTGAATTGCACTTAAATGCCTATTAAATATATTTATTAGCACAATTCAGATTTTGAATTTCTTTCATTGAATAGGAATTCAAAATTCTAAAGTTTGAGCATCGAAGTTTATAACATTTTTGATTAATTCTTGTACTTTAGATAATTGGAATTTGAATTTAGTATTAATTGCAATCATTAAATTTAATTTGATTATTGTCGTCTATTTCTTGTTAAGGCACTTTTTATTACTTTAAAATCAATTTCTTGATTATCTTGCTTAATTAGGGTATTACATGTCAAAATGTATGTGAACTAAAAGATAACTAAATACATATTTCTCTTTTTTCATGCATTGATGTCAGTTAAATTAGGAAAAATTAATATTGAATTTCACTTCCAAAATTTTCCCAAATGTAATTTTAACTACAATGATAATCTTAAAATTTTTCAAATTTTTTTTTTCTAAATTAATTACTAATCAATAAATTATAATCGGCATGTGATTGAAATTATTATATAATTTTTTTATTTTTATATTAATTTCGTATTTATTAATTTATAAAAAAATCCAAGTTTATGAATTTACTTATTTGTGTTTGTACTCTTACTTCATAGTCAATGTTCAAGCTCTACTCTGTAAAATTGAAACTTCTAAAAACTAATCATAGACTCATTTGGTTGCAATATCTATTTTTTCATTAACTTAAAATTTTTCTTATTTTGTTTCTTTATTGATCATCGAGCAGTACTCATTTATGATTTTTCATATTGTTTAGCGATACAAATTTATTTTTCTTAATAAATAAAATTGTAAGTCGGCAAATAAAATTGATATTACCATATTTTAACTATCCTTGATGGTTTTAAATAAATAAATACAAAAATAATTATAAATATAAATTTTAAATATTGTGGAATCAACTTGACAATTATAATTGATTGATAACTATTTAATTTGGGAAATTTTAACTTCTAAATTAATTATGGACTGATTGATTATCATTTTTTTTGCATAGGATGTTTGACTAATTACTATAATATGAAAATTAAATTTTCAATATTGATTGATTGAAAATCAAACCATTTATTGTTGGAGGGTTTGAATTAGTGTTAGAAACTCAAATATGTAATTTCTTATATTTGGGATTTTTAAAATTATATAAATTTGAAATTAATTTTAAATTACACAATTGATTAATTGAAAAATAATTAAGCACCAAAGTGTATTGATATATATCTTTAATGCTGATTGCTGAATAAAACCCAAGATCTGCACAATTGTCATAAACTTAGCTTGAAGTTGAAGGAGAAAAATTGGGTTTGGTCTTGGGTCTGTCTTTTTTGTGTATATTCATGTGTCCACCCAAAGCTTGTGCCGTAGTGAAGTCTCTCTGGCAGATATCCAACATTTTTGTATCTTTATTCTTTGCTTTTTATAATCATTTGTCTCCCAATTGAGCTCTCTGCTCTTGTATCTTTCATTTGGTTAGGTTTTCTTAAGGTGGTCTTACACCTAGCTAGTAAATCTCCAATTTAGACATCATGTAGAGTCATTGTTGTCTACATTGTTTACACCAATATACTTTTTATCATCAGAGTTCAATTTCATATTCATATTTTTCTCTTTATATATATATATATATATATATGAATTAAGTAATATTTAACTAGTATTATTCATAATAAATTATTTTGCAAAAATAATTAAAGAAGCAAAACAAAAAATCTAGGTAACCTGGTTCATATCAATATTTGGCAAAATAATTCTGGTGCGAAATAGCCTATTGACCACAAATTCTATGTGTAATTAATTATAAAAACCCATTAATCATGCTTCGACCAATAATTATGCTACAATAATGCATTGACCATAAATTCATGTTTTATAAGGAGGCAATTATAAGTAATTAATGTTTAATGCAAATCGTTTTTAAATAATGCAATTTATTCAAATTGCCAAAATCAGAAACTATCAAAACCATTAATTGAAATGGCCATTTAATCATGCATTGACTATTTTTAACAATTTTAACATGAATTAAATGATAGAAATGTATACTATGGGTTGAACGTGAATAAAAGAAATTAAATTGAAAGTGATACAAATTAAATAGACTTAAACTAACAATAAAGCAAATTTAAATATATAACCGTTTGACATATTACTAATGCTGCCTACTTTCTTTTCATTTAAGATTATAGCTTCTTATGCATGTAAGGAATGCAAACCAGTGATAAAATATATTATCAATTACTCTATCCCTTTGACCACCGTTTACTGACTTCCATTGTTATTAAGATGAGAGTAAAATTTTATTACTCTGCAGCCACCATATTGGGCTAATTTTACTCCTAAGCCATTAGGGTTATATTGCAGTGATCATGTCTCTAGAGAACGTTATTGCTAATAAGCTTAACTTTTTCATTTTTTTTTCTCCTTGTTTTCTATACTTTATGAATTTAATTTGCTAAATTTATATTGATGGACAGAGCTAGCACAGATAAGTGGCATTGCGGCAATTCTTCGTTTTCCTCTTCCGGATCTTGAAGATATTGAGATGTGACGCTGCTTTAGGCTATTGTTGTTGACGGGGTTGCAAATCTAAGCTAGCTCATCTTCATTTTACTGTATATACAATACTAATACTATTCTTAAAATACAAATCCCATGTTACAATGACAGTCCCTAAAAAGTACTTAGAATCGGGGTTATCAACATGTGATGTACCATACAACAACGGGTAATGCTAGTTAACCATTACAGCACATTATGTGGTGTTTTACATGTAACTCTAGCGGCATTTTATGACCGTAATATTGTTTTAAGTAACTCACGAATGAATGCAATATATTCTTTTATAGCTGCTTTAATATCTCTCTCCTTAAATATAGAGGGTCCAGCATATGTGTAATATGTACTGCGTAGTTTTGTTTTCTTATACCCTTTCCTTTTTACTGTTTGGAGCTATATCACTTACAAAATTAGATGTATGCTCTTTTAACAATTAAATGCATATTGTTTCTCAATATTAGTGAAATTCATATTTGATAAGGGAAATATATTACTGTCAAATAGAAAAATTTCAACCTAGATTTGAGGATCAAGACCAGGCCAGGTACCCTAGGAAACATTCTTGTGACTGAGATGCATTTTGAGGACATTATAATGAATAATGCCAGTAACCCTATAATCATTGATCAAGAATATTGACCATGGAATCAGTGCACGAAACAGGTACACTAAATCCCTCTTACTTTTCAATTGAGACAATTCCAATTGAATGCAGATCTAAGAAACCTGCCATAGAAACTAAATAATCATCTTTAGTAATAAAATAATAACTTTGACAAATCAAAGTGCATGGAAAGTCTTCTCTAATTGCGTGCAATTGGAATTTCGCGTTTTGAGTTTATCTAGCTTATGTCTGAATATTTGAGGCGCTAAACTTTTTCTCTCCATTTTATTCCTTTTTTCAATGGTTGTAGTCTGCATCCAAAATAAAGATAAGCAAGGTCACATTGAAGAACATTAGGGGCACAACTGTAACAAAGGAAGGAGTCCCACAGAAAGAAGAGCCAAAGATGGATATGAAATTGACTATTCCCACAGTTGCTGTGTTCTTGTGAGGCTCCTATTGAGCTTCAGGTGGATCCCACAATTTTTGCACCAGGAAACCCAAGCCAAAAGAATGGAGACACTCAATGGGTTAGATTCGGGTATATGAACTTCTTCACCTTATCTGGTAGTGGCACATTTGATGGCCAAGGTGCAACTGCTTGGAAACAAAATGACTGTTCAAAAAAGTGGGACTGCAAGAAACTTTCCATGGTAGTTCATATGTTCCTTTCTCAATTTTGCCACAAGTGCAAATATATTTGTTTTAAAAATAACCACCTAACAAATTAGTTTTGTTTTAAACAGAATTTTGGTTTTGGCTTCCTCAACAATTCAATTATTCAAGACATAACATCAAAGGACAGCAAACACTTTCATGTTAATGTTTTGGGGTGCACGAATGTAACATTTATAAATTTCACCATCACCGCCCCTTCGGAAAGCCCCAACACTGATGGAATCCACATTGGAAGATCGACTGAAATCAGCATTACTAACTCAAACATTGGTACTGGTGATGATTGCATTTCTCTGGGTGATGGAAGCAGACAGATAACAGTTGAAAATGTAGTGTACGGACCTGGCCACTGTATTAGCGTCGGAAGTCTCGGAAAGTATGACAATGAAGAACCTGTAGAAGGTTTCACAGTCAAGAACTGCACACTCAAAAACACAGACAATGGTGTGAGGATCAAGACCTGGCCAGGTACCCCAATAAACATTCCTGTGACTGGGATGCATTTTGAGGACATTATAATGAATAATGTCAGTAACCCTATAATCATAGATCAAGAATATTGCCCATGGAATCAATGCACGAAAAAGGTACACTAAATCCCTCTCTTACTTTTCAATTGAGACAATTCCAATTGAATGCAGATCTAAGAAACCTTCCATAGGAACTAAATAATCATCTTTCATAATAAAATAACAACTTTGACAAATCAAAGTGCATGGAAAGTGTTCTCTAATTGCGTGCAATTGGAATTTCTCTCCATTTTATTCCTTTTTTTCAATGGTTGTAGTCTCCATCCAAAATAAAGATAAGCAAGGTCACATTGAAGAACATTAGGGGAACAACTGTAACAAAGGAAGGAGTATTTCTTATTTGTAGCAGTCGTGTACCGTGTGAGGGTGTGGAGCTCAGCGACATTGATCTTACATTCAATGGAGCAGAGGCTACTGCAAAATGTGCTAATGTCAAGCCTAAAGTTCAGGGGAAAGTGCCTACCTGTGAAGCATAGACTACCACAAGGGTCTCCTCGGCTCAGATTTATCCCTTCTATTTAATTTTTAGATTTTTACTTTTTTGTCTTCCCTGAAAACTACATTCCCATATATTTTGTGGAGAATGGAGGGAGATGTTTCTTTGTACTTCTTTGAGAATAAAGTTTAAAATAAGGTTGTGAGATTATCATCCAATCTTCTACTCTTTCAGATATATAATATAATTACATAACAAGCAAAAAGCACAGAATACAGACATTTTCGTAACATTCGAAAGCAAACAAACCATTTGACAGGTGGCTTTCCTCAAGTTCAATTTAAAGAGGAGAAGGTCTTGCAACATTTTGATGGGTGAACCTTTTCTATTATCATTTCTATCTAATTACGACACTCCAAACTAGCTATACTTGCTCTTTTGTTTATTTCTTCTGAATAAATTTAAATTTAATGGATAATAAATTTTGCAAGAGATATAATTACTATATTTAAGGAGCTCTTGGTCCAATTTTAGTTAGTATATTAGATAATTGAAAAACATTTCCTGGGATTTATATTCAATACATTATATATAAGGTAAAAAAATTACTTAATTGTAGATCTTTCATATAGTATTAGAACTTCTATACTACTGTAGCTCAATGAAACACATGAGGCATCTCACGCCTCTCAAAATTCACGTATTCACAATGCAATATCTCTCTCCACATGTAACTAATTTTTTTTTCCTTAGTCCCATTTGTATGTGTTGATATACCCTTTTTGTTGACCAAAGAGCTTTGGGCTGACACTACCCTTTGAATTAAGCAACACTTATTAACCGTAAGGTGAGTCATCCTTGCTCCAAGTACCCCACAGTCATAACCTTGTGCAAGAGATCGCTTTGAGAACCTCCCTTTTTGTGAGAGGGAGGCCTCGAACATGTGACCCTTTCATTTAGATGATAGCCACGTGGCAATCCAGTCTACGGCCAAAATGAAATGTACAAATGTGTGTGCACATTGCATAATTATACAAACATTGAGAAATATATAAAAATATTCTTAAATATGTCTAACATGTGAGAAACTATCTAATAACTGTCAAGTAATAATTTTTTTAATATTTATTCCTCTTAAGAGTGCTATTTAGGTATATCAAGTATTGAACCTAGCATCCAGTATATCCGACACATATTAGACATTTCCGTGACTATGTGTTGTGCTTCATACTGCATAACTCAACTATTTAGCGGTAATTTAGTATTGACACTAGCAGTAAGTATCTGGCATGTGTTAGATATTTAGATGTTTCCATGATTGCAGTGCTTTAGTAGTACATAATCCAATAATTCTTATTAAGTTAATGTAATAAAAATAAATAACTACTATACAATTGTAGATCAAGTTTGAATACCGATACTATCAAATAAGAATTCTGTTCTCTTTATCGTGTTTATTTTCAACAATACAACTTTTCTTCATAGTTACACATATATGTGCCCGGTGTGTGACAAAAATAAAAATTCATTTCAATAAAACTCATAAACTGTTAAGCTAGCTGGATTCTATTTATAGAGTACGTAGTGAGAGTTTTTCCATTTGCATCACTAACAATAAAGGAAAGTATAAAAACTAAAATATTTTTGTGGGCCCCTCCAATTTTAGCCAAATATATTATTTGTGGTTACAGAAACAGATTTTGGTTACTAACCACTGCCACAAACATTTGAAAGCCAATAACAAAACAGAAGTTTAGGTTAACCATATGCTTGTACTTCAGGAAAGCATAGGCAGGGCATTGCCCAGAAGTTGAAGAATGTTGTTGGTTTCTGTTTTGAATCTTTGGGCACTTATTGTCCTTAAGTTAAGGCCCAAAACAACTACTACAACCAAAGTTATAATATAGATACATGTTTTGTTACCATATCAGTGGCCATGAAGCTTGGCAACTGCAGTATATATAGGCTTCCAAAACATAGATTTCCATCACTATCTGCAAACCACATTCAGCTAATTGAAGAAGTGTAGAAGACGAGGAGTCCCACAGAAAGAAGAGCCAAAGATGGATATGAAATTGACTATTGCCACATTTGCTGTGTTCTTGTTCTTAGCTTCCTTTGCCATAGCTCAATCTCATGTCTTTGATATGACAAAATATGGTGCACCACCCAATGGAGATATAACAAAGGTAGCAACATAATAGCTTTACGTAACTTAAATCACACATTACTTGTTTGCAATAATTTTTTCCTCACTTCATATTAATTTTCTGTTTCCTTTATGTCTTAAGGTTTTGACAAATGCTTGGAAAGATGCTTGTGGATCCAAAACTCCAAGTAAAGTTCTGGTTCCAAGAGGTACATACAAGTTACGCCAAATAGAGCTTAAAGATCCTTGTAAGGCTCCCATTTAGCTTCAGGTGGATGCCACAATTATTGCACCAGGAAACCCAAGCCAAATGAATGGAAACACTCAATGGGTTAGATTCGGGCATATGGACTTCTTCACCTTATCTGGTAGTGGCACATTTGATGGCCAAGGTGCAACTGCTTGGAAACAAAATGACTGTTCAAAAAAGTGGGACTGCAAGAAACTTTCCATGGTAGTTCATATGTTCCTTTCTCAATTTTGCCACAAGTGCAAATATATTTGTTTTAAAAATAACCACCTAACAAATTAGTTTTGTTTTAAACAGAATTTTGGTTTTGGCTTCGTCAACAATTCAATTATTCGAGACATAACATCAAAGGACATGAAACACTTTCATGTTAATGTTTTGGGGTGCACAAATGTAACATTTATAAATTTCACCATCACCGCCCCTTCGGAAAGCTCCAACACTGATGAAATCCACATTGGAAGATCAACTGAAGTCAGCATTACTAACTCAAACATCGCTACTGGTGATGATTGCATTTCTCTGGACGATGGAAGCAGACAAATAACAGTTGAAAATGTAGTGTGCGGACCTGGCCATGGTATTAGCGTCGGAAGTCTCGGAAAGTATGACAATGAAGAACCTGTAGAAGGTTTCACAGTCAAGAACTGCACACTCAAAAACACAGACAATGGTGTGATGATCAAGACCTGGCCAGGTACCCCAGGAAACATTCCTGTGACTGAGATACATTTTGAGGACATTATAATGAATAATGTTAGTAACCCTATAATCATAGATCAAGAATATTGCCCATGGAATCAGTGCACGAAATAGGTACACTAAATCCC
This sequence comes from Cercis canadensis, assembly GCA_003255065.1. Taxonomy (NCBI): domain Eukaryota; kingdom Viridiplantae; phylum Streptophyta; class Magnoliopsida; order Fabales; family Fabaceae; genus Cercis; species Cercis canadensis. The sequence continues at coordinate 200,922 of QAOA01000324.1, forward strand.
TCTCTTACTTTTCAATTGAGACAATTCCAATTGAATGCAGATCTAAGAAACCTGCCATAGAAACTAAATAATCATCTTTAATAATAAAATAACAACTTTGACAAATCAAAGTGCATGGAAAGTCTTCTCTAATTCCGTGCAATTGGAATTTCGCGTTTTGAGTTTATATAGCTTATGTCTGAATATTTGAGGTGCTAAACTTTTTGTCTCCATTTTATTCCTTTTTTCAATGGTTGTAGTCTCCATCCAAAATAAAGATAAGCAAGGTCACATTGAAGAACATTAGGGGCACATTTGCAACTAAGGAAGGAGTCCTTCTTATTTGTAGCAGTGGTGTAACATGTGAGGGTGTGGAGCTCAGCGACATTGATCTTACATTCAATGGAGCAGAGGCTACTGCAAAATGTGCTAATGTCAAGCCTAAAATTCAGGGGAAAGTGCCTACCTGTGCAGCATAGACTACCACAAGGGTCTCCTCCGCTCAGATTTATCCCTTTTATTTATTTTTTAGTTTTTTACTTTTTTGTCTTCCCTGAAAACTACATTCCCACATATTTTGTAGAGAATAGAGGGAGATGTTTCTTTGTAGTTCTTTGAGAATAAGTTTAAATATGGTTGTGAGATTATCATCCAATCTTCTACTCTTTTAGATATATAATTACATAACAAGCACAAAGCATAGAATACGGACATTTTCGTAACTTTCAGAAGCAAGGAAACCATTTGACAGGTTGCTCTCATCAAGTTCAATTTACAGAGGACAAGGTCTTGCAACATTTTGATGGGTGAACCTTTTCTCTTATCATTTCTATCTAATTAGGACACTCCAAATTAGCTTTACTTGCTTTTCTGTTTATTTCTTCTGAATAAATTTAAATTTAATGGATAATAAATTTTGCAAGAGATATAATTACTATATTTAAGGAGCTCTTGGTCCAGTTTTAATTAGTATATTAGATAATTGAAAAAAAATTCTTGGGATTTATATTCAATAAATTATTTATAAGGTAAAAAAATTACTTAATTGTAGATCTTTCTTATAGTATTAGAACTTCTATGGATTGCCTGTGATTGAGTTGCACAATAGTCGTCCTCAGAGTTTATGGGGTCTATGATTGAACCCGAAGTCCTAGCCAAAGTACCAAACAAAGATACAAAAAAGAACTTATACGGATTGCCAACGACCTATGCTTGTTTCTTCCACATTGATGTTATTATAAATATATATATATATATATATATATATATATATATATATANTATATATATACGCATTTATTTGACAAATAAAAAATTATCTGTTCTTCTCGTAAACTCTTCTGCAAGAACTTAGGAAGAGAAAAGCTTGTAAAGAAAAGCTTCTATGGAAGGAAAAGCTTGTGATGCCTTGTGTCATGAGTTGCCTTTTATAGTCTTTGAGGAGTGGATTTAAGAGGGTTTGAAATAAATGGATTCCAAATTGTTTGAAATCCATCTGTGTTTTTAATGAGGTGTAATGAAAGTTTTCATCAAGTCTTGTAACTTTGCCACTTGTCATAAGGGGAATTATTCATGTCTTCTATCTCTTACACTTGTCTTTGTTGAAAGTCTTTATGAAACTTTTTAAATTGTTGACTATGATGAAAATATGTTTGTAGTCATGTGAAATTTGCAGTCTTTTGGAATCATTGAACATGGACGGCAATCTTTGGGTGACTGTATCACGATTCCATTTGGTTGATAATATTATGATATTCTTCGTCATGCATTTGATTCCAATAATCATATTCGTCGTCTTCAGCTGCATCTTCATACAGACAATAAACTGCTTCTAGTTCCTCTGCATGTTCCCTTTGATTATAATGATCAATTAGTTGTTCAAAATCAGTTTAGATATTGAAAGGAATCTCTGGAAGGGATAGGTCTAAATATATTTTTTGATTGTTATCTTCTGCAACTAGGGTTTGATATTTTATGGAAAGGTCTATTGCAATTGTTCTAGCTCTCCAGTGTCTGATCTGCCTACGTTGGGTAAAATTGTAACAAGGCCAAGGGTATTCTGAGGACATGAGATAGGGTTTTTTCATATGTCTTTTGATCAAGATTTTATGTTGAGCAGGATAACAAATTTCTTTGATCCATTTTGGGGCTTTGGTTTGAATGATTAATTCAATATATCTTTTTGGAGGAAAGGTTTCAAAAGAATTGATGATACAATGAGATAATTTTCTTCCAAATTCCTCTGCTTGGTCAGGATTGGTAATGATGACATTAGCAAGGTATCCATAATCTAAAAGTTTTTGAGGGGTTAAAACTATTGGTTCTCCTTTGAAATAGATTGTAATTGGATGATAAAGGGAAAGGTCTAAGGAGGCTTTACAGATACTATAGGTAAGGTGACATTTACAATCAGACTTTGAAAGGGGAATTTCTTGAGATATATGATCTTCTTTGATACGTTCATTTTTTGGGAAGCCATAATAACATTCCCATATCCAGTTCATTCCTGGAATGAGTTTGTTGTTGCAGGATGCTTTTACTAAAGCTTCATGAATAAACTCTTGTCTGTTGAGTTCAGTACTTTGAAGTTTTTGATAAATAAGTTCTCTGCAATCAACATCGGATAATTGATTTAGAAAACTATGAGTGAGGAAGAAGGATCTTGACTTTTTCTTTTCTTTTTCCTCTTCTAGTAACTTTTCTTTAACCAGTGGGGTTAGAGATAAGATTGGCTCTTTTCCTTTAGCCAGTGGGGCAAAAGCTTTGACACTCTCACTTATCTCACATTTGTCTTCAACTAACTCTTATCTTTAGCCAATAGGGCTAAGATTTTAGTATCACTCTTACTTGTCTCACTTTTTTCTTTAGCCAGTAGGGCTAAAGTTCTATCTTCCAAATCATTAAGATTTTTGAATTTATTTTCATCCAGTGGGGGTGATGATGATATTCTACTGTGAGCCAGTTGATCAGACAGGGCTTCTATTTGCCTTTTGAGAGAATCATTTTCTTGAAGTAAATCAAAATTGTGATAAGTAAGATCATTTATGAAATATTGTTTTGTGCAACAAGTAGGACAAACTTTGTGATGATATTTTTCAAGAGAAAAACGAAAGTAATCTGCCATTATTCCAAAACTAATAATTTACTATTAAAGTCATTAATATTCTAAATAGCATCTAATAGTACTATTTCACAATTATCTAGATTTACTAAGTTAACTCTGTAATGAAAATTAGATTGTCTAGACCAAACAGGTAAGACTTTATCACCGAAAAACATCAATGATTGTTAAGGATCCATATGCAAAACTAATTTTATTAGTATGAACAATTTAGTATTTGAAAACATATATATAATACCTAATACAAATGTACTAAATAAGTCTTTTTTGTTAGGTATTGGATACCTAATCCATTGAAGAACTTTGTTGAGAGGCTTATAATTTATGACTGACCTAGGTACTCCTCTTTCTTGCTCAGCTTGTTTATTGACATAAAAAGCTGCACAACTCCAAGGGGATTTGCTTGATCTAATGAGTTTATTGTCTAACAACCCTTGAATTTCTTTTTTGCAAATTGCTAACAAATCTGTATTCATTTGAATTAGTCTTGCCTTAGTAGGAATTTCACTCTCATGAAAATCTTTTTCATAAGATAATTCTACCATATGTTTTTTCCTTTGCCAAAAAGCATTTGGAAGATCTGCACAGACTTCATTTTCAATCTTCTTTTGAATTTTATCTATTCTTTCTTTCACCTGAGGATTTTGAATCTGTTATTCTATCCTTCTATAATCAACTTCTTGATTCAAGTATTGAATCTGTTTTTGTTTCTTCATTATCATATTGATAACAGAGATTGAAGTATTTTGAATTTCATTAACATCTTTGTCTTTCATTGGAGTAAGAAATTCAAATATGATTTCTTTACCACCTTGAATAGTATGTATCCCTTGAGGTGTTACATGAAAAGGGTAAATTTGAGTAAGGAAAAGAGTTCCTAATATGATTGGTGTTGAAATATTTTTGACTAAAATAAAAGTATTTTTGAAACAAATTCCTTTATTGCAAATTTGAGTCTTGGTTAACTTATAATCTATTTGAAGTTTTGAACCATTAGCACTAGATAAAGACTCTAAAGTCTTTTCATAGTACTTAGTAGGAATTAATCTTTCTTGAATACAATTCATGTCTGCTCTTGAGTCTACTAGAGCAATGAAATTCCTATGATATTCCTCATTAATGATCAATGATATTTTACAATGCCATTTTTAAATTTGAATCTTATTAATGATATTCCAATAAGTTTCATGAGGATTTGAAGATTGTCCAATATCTTCATCCTTATCTTTTTGGCTAGACGCTTGACTATTTATGTGATTCTTTAATGATAAATTAAGCAATTCTAATTCTATTTGACTCTAATTCTGCTTTAATTGCCTAATTTCTTCTTTGATTTCATTTTGAAGATCTTTGCCAGAAACTACCTGCCTTTTTGAATTCATTTTTGAAAGTATATCACTAAGACTACGTATAGGTTTGATATTGGGTATACTAGGTTTTTCCTTATCTATGATATCTTTTAACTTTAAAAGATATTCCTTTTTGATTTCATCATCATCTATCTTTTCTATGACATCTATGAGAAAATTAGCTTATGATGAAATAACATTTATTGACTTGCAATTTCCACTACAATTTGGATCTTCGCAATTTTGAACACAAGGTTCATCTGTTGCAGATTCAGATGATTCTGAAGCAGATGATTCTTTTTGAATTTCATAAATATTTTCTACTTGATCTTCTTCAGAATTGTGTTCTGAAGGATCTCTTTCAGATTCATTCTTTGAGTCTGAAACTTTGTTGATGAATAACTTATTTAATTCTTCTTTTAATTCATCACTAATATTTAATGAATTTATATTTTTCTTCATTGGACAATTATTCTTATAATGTCCCATTTGACCACACTTATAACAAACCGGACCTTTGTATGACTTTCTATACTTTGAACTTCTATTTTGATTTTTTGAAGATTTATTTGACTCTTTTGAAGGTTTACTTGATTCATCTCTATCATAGTATTTTTTACTCTTACTGAATTTCTTATTCCTGAATTCTTTCCTAAGAGATTTTTGCTTTTTCCTATTTCTTGAGGAGGGAGGAATCAACTTAGTATTAAAACCCATTTGATTACAAATATTCCCTAATTCATCTTTTCTCTTATGACTATCTTTTTGAATATTATTTTTGAACTTTATATCATTACACTGAGCCATTGCTTCTTGATTGATAACACTAACTAACTGACCATAGAAAGAGGTTTCGTAAACCTGAGTTAATGATAAACCTTGTTGAGTACCATAATTTCTTAATCTTTCTTTGACTTTTTCTGCAAATAGCTTAAGAAGTCCACAGATAAACTTTTCATTCCAATAAGCTATATTACAATCACTTCCTAAGAATATTTTTGAGAAAAACACATCTTTATACCATCTTAAGTCTGAGAGTTTTCTACACCTTAAGTTGGTTAAGATTTCTAATAATTTTTCTTGAAAGTTTTGAGGTTCACCTATGAAATGTTTAATGATAGCATAGATTAAAACTTCTATACATGTTGGACTATTGGTTTTAGGATCTATTGAATTCTCTAGTTCTAATCTTTGATATTCAGTGAGATAATTATCCCACAAACCTCTAAGTTGTCCTGTGAAACCACTAATAATGATTCTAAGGATATTTCTTAAGTCTACTGAAGGAATTTTGACTCTAAAAGTATAGAATGTCATGAGGATTTCATTTGTATGATTCAATATTTCATGTTCACTCATACCATCAATGTTTCATTCATAGATACTAGTTCCATCATAACTTGAATGAACATATTGACTTCTTTCTTCAAATTGCATATCAGGAAGAGTAGATCTTGGATAATAATTCCTAGTTTGATATGTTCTTTGACCTAATCTTGAATTTTTGACTTTATTGACTCCTAACTCTTCTTCTTCATTATTGATCATGTTGATTGAATGTTTCTTATCTTTCTCCAATTTATTGAGCTTTTCTACTATTAGGGTTAATGCATCTTCATTTTCAAACCCAATATCTTTGATTTTTGAAAAGTTTGGTATCCTATAGATAGACTGTTGAGTTTTTCAATTGGTGAAAGTTATTGAAGGAGAAATAGGAGATCTTGATGAAGAAGGACCTAAAGAAGGAGGACCTAAGGAAGGAGGTCTTAAGGAATGACCTAAAGAAGGAGGAGAAGAGAGTTTATTCTCTACCCTAGTCATTTAATCTGACACAACTTTGAGTATTTGATTTGTATAATTATTTTGATATTGTATATTTTTGATATCTTTTAATGAAGGATTGTCCTTGTCAGGACCATGTGTCATTTTGAATGGTGAAGCAACTACATCTTCATTATGAATATTTTTTACAATAATTTTTTCTAAATGAGGATGAACTATAATAACAATTGTATTTAATGAAGTTTTCCAGTTTTGACTTATCCTAGTGTTTGTATTGATCTTGTTGGATTTGGAATAAGGATAAAATATGTTATGTCTTTCAGCATAATCTTCGAACCATTCGAAGAAAGGTATATCGACTTCCATAGCATTTAATTCATGATAATAGAGTATCCTAAGTGTATTGGTTGCATACTTATTGAACCTTTTGAAATACCAATCTCTTTTCTTTTTGTTTGAAACTCTCATGAAATCTTCCTTAAGATAATCTTTATCAATTTCAAATTCTCCTGATATGACATTTAGTTAACTTTGGAAATCTGATCTAGTAGGAGACATATGTGGTGAATCTGAATCTTGAGTTTCTTGATAAATAGGTTTTAGGTTTTGGAATTACAAGTCTAAAGTTCATTCCTAATGAATTTATGGAAGAGAAATCTAATGATCTTCTAGCAGAACTGTAATGAGTTGATGATTTATGCCTAGTAGAGTTTGATCTACTAAACCTAAGAGTAACATTCCCTAAAGGAGATGTTATGATATGATTTAATTCTAGAAATTCTTGAGCTCTAGGAGGAACAACATCTTTTGGAGAATTTTGAGTATTGACTTCTAATAACAAAGATTTATCTTTTGGAGATTGTTTGATACAACCTATATTGATCTTAGTTTTCATGACTTTGTAACAGATTCTAAATATGACTGTCATGTGTTCTATTCCTGGAAGAAACTTTTCTTCTTTTGACTTGATCTTTAGTTCTAAGAATTTTGAAGTTTCAGGATGGCTTAATCCCATGGTATAATTTGGAAAACAATCTAAATATGTTGGACCATTATGAAGATTTGATTGGATTACTCCTAAGACGGATTCTTTGAAATCTACGACTCTTTTATCTCTAAGATATACTAGGATAGGTGTATCTATTCCTAGTCTGTGAAGAGGTTTGACAGCTATTTGAGCTAATCCTATATAGAGATATTTGAAACCTTGTTGATGATGATTCTTAATCATATCTTCTGAGAGAAGATAGATTGTATCTTTTGATCTTTTGATTGTTATTGTTTGTTCCACTGTTTTGATAACATAATTTTAAAGTATGTCAAAACTACCTTTTTGATAAACTTCTGTTAATGGAACTTTTGGAATAGTCTAATTTTGAAGGTTTTGCTTTGTCTTAGAAATAACAACTTCTCTACTATTACTACCACTATCATCTTGATTATCTGTTGAATAGTCATGTTCATGAATATTTGTGCTAGAAGGTTCATGTCTGCCAGACAACAATTTTTTAATCATCCTTGACATTATAATAAATCTTAACTCTAATCCAATTAATAATCTAATCACCGGGACTACCACGTTGACCAACGGTTTCACTGCCAGCCTTGAGACTTACTACCGGGACCACGTTTTCCGGCTGACCAACGCTAAGTCAAGAAAGACTCTTAATCTTCTTAAAATCTTGATATCTTACAAAGTCTTAGACTTTAAAGATCTATGTCTAACTTCGTGAACTTCTAAAACAAATATTTGAGCAGTGACTAAACAACTAGATAAACAAGCTTCATAAAATAATACTGAGCAAATTTTTTATAATGTTCAATTTTTTCTTTTTCAGAAGGGTGTTCCTTTTTGAAATATTGAACTCTATTACTATAGAACTAGTAAACATGCTTTTGATTTTCTATGTAACGACCATAATATCTTACGATCTTACTTAGAGAGCCAGATTTGAAATTCTTTTTTATCTTAATGAGACTTGATATAGAAGAACATGTACATAATAAGAATCTATAGTTTGAACAAATTCTTTATCTTGAAGTTGACTCCTAAAGTGTCTGATTAAGGCTTGATCTTCTAACAAACCATAACCACGATATCTACTGGCTTTGTAGCTAAAGCACCTAGCCATTGTTGAGCATTCATGATGATTGAATAAAAGAAACTTTTATATTGCCTAATCATATCCTTGCTCTAAAATTATGATAACGAAAGTATAAACCCTAATGTAGGCCGCTAAAGGTTCCTAACACAAGTCTCTTCTAAGATTCCTTGGCTACTCTAGCTCAATGAAACACAAGAGGCATCTCACACCTCTCAAAATTCATGTATTCACAATGCAATATCTCTCTCCACATGTAACTATTTTTTTTCCTCAGTCTTGTTTTTATGTGTTGATAGTCCCTTTTTGTTGACCAAAGAGCTTCGGGCTTACACTACCCTTTGAATTAAGCAATACTTATTAATCGTAAGGTGAGTCATCATTGCTCCAAGTACCCCACAGTCATAACCTTCTGCGAGAGATCGCTTTGAGAACCTCCCTTTTTGTGAGTGGGAGGCCTCGAACACATGACCCTTTCATTTAGATGATAGCCACGTGGCCATCCAGTCTACGGCCAAAATGAAATGCACAAATGTGTGTGCACACTGCATAATTATACAAACATTGAGAAATAAATGAAAATATTCTTAAATATGTCTAACATGTGAGAAACTATCTAATAACTCAAGTAATAATTTTTTTAATATTTATTGCTCTTAAGAATGCTATTTAGTTGTATCAAGTATTGAACCTAGCATCCAGTATATCCCACACATATTAGACATTAAGACATTTATGTGACTATGTATTGTGCTTCATAGTGCATAACTCAACTATTTAGCGGTAATTTAGTATTGACACTAGCAGCAAGTATCTGGCACGTGTTAGATATTTAGATGTTTCCATGATTGCAGTGCTTTAGTAGTACATAATCCAATAAATCTTATTAAGTTAATGTAATAAAAATAAATAACTATTATACAATTGTAGATCAAGTTCGAATACCGATACTATCAAATAAGAATTTTGTTCTCTTTATCGTGTTTATTTTCAACAATACAACTTTTCTTCATAGTTACACATATATGTGCCCGGTGTGTGATAAAAATAAAAAATCATTTAAATAAAACTCATAAACTGTTATGCTAGCTGGACTCTATTTAAAGAGTGCGTAGTGAGAGTTTTTCCATTTGCAGCACTAGCAATAAAGGAAAGTATAAAAACTAAAATATTTTTATCGGCCCCTCCAATTTTAGCAAAATATATTATTTGCAATTACAAAAACAGATTTTGGTTACTAACCACTGCCACAAACATTTGAAAGCCAATAACAGAACAGAAGTTCAGGTTAACCATATGCTTGTACTTCAGGAAAGCATAGGCAGGGCATTAACCAGAAGTTGAAGCATGTTGTTGGTTTCTGTTATGAATCTTTGGGCACTTATTGTCCTTAAGTTAAGACCCAAAATAACTATTACAACCAAAGTTATAATATAGATACATGCTTTGTTACCATATCAGTGGCCATGAAGCTTGGCAACTGCAGTATATATAGGCTTCCAAAACATAGATTTCCACCATTATCTGCAAACCACATTCAGCTAATTAAGAAGTGTAGAAGACGAGGAGTCCCACAGAAAGAAGAGCCAAAGATGGATATGAAATTGACTATTGCCACAGTTGCTGTGTTCTTGTTCTTAGCTTCCTTTGCCATAGCTCAATCTCATGTCTTTGATATAACAAAATATGGTGCACCACCCAATGGAGATATAACAAAGGTAGCAACATAATAGCTTTTACGTAACTTAAATCACACTATACTTGTTTGCAATAATTTTTTCCTCACTTCATATTAATTTTCTGTTTCCTTTATGATCTTAAGGCTTTGACAAATGCTTGGAAAGATGCTTGTGGATCCAAAACTCCAAGTCAAGTTCTGTTTCCTAGAACTACATACAAGTTACGCCAAATAGAGCTTAAAGGTCCTTGTGAGGCTCCTATTGAGCTTCAGGTGCATGCCACAATTATTGCACCAGGAAACCCAAGCGAAATGAATGGAGACACTCAATGGATTAGATTCGGGTATATGAACTTCTTCACCTTATCTGGTAGTGGCACATTTGATGGCCAAGGTGCAATTGCTTGGAAACAAAATGATTGTTCAAAAAAGTGGGACTGCAAGAAACTTTCTATGGTAGTTCATATGTTCCTTTCTCAATTTTGCCACAAGTGCAAATATATTTGTTTTAAAAATAACCACCTAACAAATTAGTTTTGTTTTAAACAGAATTTTGGTTCTGGCTTCCTCAACAATTCAATTATTCGAGACATAACATCAAAGGACAGCAAACACTTTCATGTTAATGTTTTGGGGTGCACGAATGTAACATTTATAAATTTCACCATCACCGCCCCTTCGGAAAGCCCCAACACTAATGGAATCCACATTGGAAGATCAACTAAAGTCAACATTACTAACTCAAACATCGCTACTGGTGATGATTGCATTTTTCTAGGCAATGGAAGCAAACAAATAACAGTTGAAAATGTAGTGTGCGGACCTGGCCATGGTATTAGCGTCGGAAGTCTCGGAAAGTATGAAAATGAAGAACCTATAGAAGGTTTCACAGTCAAGAACTGCACACTCAAAAACACAGACAATGGTGTGAGAATCAAGACCTGGCTAGGTACCCCAGGAAACATTCCTGTGACTGAGATGCATTTTGAGGACATTATAATGAATAATGTTAGTAACCCTATAATCATAGATCAAGAATATTGCCCATGGAATCTGTGCACGAAACAAGTATGCTAAATCCCTCTCTTACTTTTCAATTGAGACAATTCCAATTGACTGCAGATCTAAGAAACCTACCATAGAAACTAAATAATCATCTTTAATAACAAAATAACAACTTTGACAAATCAAAGTGAAAGTCTTCTCTAATTGCGTGCAATTGGAATATCTCTCCATTTTATTCCTTTTTTCAATGGTTGTAGTCTCCATCCAAAATAAAGATAAGCAAGGTCATATTGAAGAACATTAGGGGCACTTCTGCAACTAAGGAAGGAGTCCTTCTTATTTGTAGCAGTGGTGTACCTTGTGAGGGTATGGAGCTCAACAACATTGATCTTACATTCAATGGAGCAAAGGCTACTGCAAAATGTGCTAATGTCAAGCCTAAAGTTCAAGGGAAAGTGCCTACCTATGCAGCATAGACTACCACAAGGGTCTCCTCCACTCAGATTTATCCCTTCTATTTATTTTAGTTTTTTACTTTTTTGTCTTCCCTGAAAACTATTGGTGTAGTAACCACCTCTTGAAATTCAAAATTATATAATCTGTTAAGAGGTTATAACTAATAGATTAGTTTTGACTTATTCAAATGTATAGCAAGCTTATCATTATCCTTTTGTAAACCCTAATTATATTGTGTATATATACTACACAAACTCAATGAGAAGAACACAACTTCTTTTCAAACTTTCATACGTTTATATGGTATCAGAGCTCTTCTAGCATAACAGCTCCTAAACCGATCCAAAACTCATGGCTTCCAACAGTTCCACCAACACCATGAATGATACCAACACCACCTCAACTCCCTATGACCCTAAGCACTTTGTCCAAATCAACACCATCACTCAATTACCCATCAAGCTAACCGGCACCAATTATCCTGCCTGGCACAAACAGTTTTCCTTGCTGCCCTTGATTCTCCTACGAGCACTAGTATCTCTCCACATTCCATCACCTCTCTCATTCCGCCACATTAGTCTTCTCACTCACAGCCACCTTCCCCCACAGATGCTTCATTCATCTCTGCAGAAACGAGTCCCCTTGCTATCCCTGCTGCCACCTTAGGTAATATCCCTCTTTCTACCTCAATTCACCCCATGGTTACTCGGTCCAAGAATGGCATATCTAAACCGAAAAAGGCTTTTACTACTCTCAACTATCCTTTACCATGTCCAGTTGAACCTACATGTGTGTCTCAGGCTCTCAAATCTCCAGAATGGAAGCAAGTCATGTCCGATGAATTTAATGCCCTCCTTAAAAATGGCACTTGGGATCTTGTTCCACCTCACTCCTCTTACAACATTGTTGGCAATAAATGGATCTTTCACCTCAAGAGACATCCAAATGGCAGCATTGAATGGTATAAGGCACGGCTGGTTGCCAAGGGGTTTCACCAATGCCCTGGACTTGACTTTCACAACACATTCAGTCCAGTAGTCCGGCCTCAAACCATTAAAATTGTTCTTTGTCTTGCTGTCTCTCATGGCTGGCGCATGTGTCAAATGGATGTCAATAATGCCTTCTTACATGGCACTCTCACTGAAGAGGTTTACATGGCTCAACCTCCTGGCTTTAAGCACCCCACACTTCCCAACATGTATGCAAACTGCACAAGGCACTCTATGGCCTCAAACAGGCCCCTCGTGCACGGTATGATACCTTAAAGTCCTTTCTATTGGGCTTCGGCTTCACCAATTCCAAGTGTGACACATCTCTCTTTGTGTACAAGAAAGGTAACACCATTGCCTGCTTTCTTGTTTATGTTGATGACTTACTGTTAAAAGGCAATAACCCCATGTTCCTCAAGACATTCCAGCAAGCTCTTTCTCAAAAGTTTTCACTCAAAGCCCTTGGCTGTCCTAATTACTTTCTTGGTGTTGAAATAATTCCCACTGCTAATGGACTCTTTCTTACACAACACAAGTATGTCTGTGACTTGTTGGATAAAGCCTCCATGCAAGGTGCACATCCTGTCAACACCCCCATGGCAATTAACTGCTCACTTGTTCCCCTGGCCGATGGTTCTTCTTGTGATACTAAGCAGTACCGCTGCCTTGTTGGTTCCTTACAATACCTTGCTCTCACTCGTCCTGACATTAGCTTCTCTGTCAACAAACTTGCTCAGCATATGCAAGTGCCTCAAGATCACCATTTTCAAGCACTAAAACGTGTCCTTCGCTATTTAAAAACTACACTTGACCATGGTATTCACTTGAAGAAGGACTCCTCATTTCCTCTCATTGCTTACTGTGATGTGGATTGGGTCGGTGATCATGTTGACAGAAAATCCACTGGGGCTTACATTGCTTATCTTGGATCCAACCCAGTGTCTTGGGCTGCTCGCAAGCAATCCTCTGTTGCTAGGTCTTCGACAAAGGCTGAATATCGAACCATTGCCTCCACCTCTACTGAATTATTATGGCTCCAACAACTGTTAAAGGAAATGGGCCTTGCCTTGCCACGGTCCCCTCACATTTTCTCAGACAATATTGGTGCCACCTATCTTTGTGCCAACCCTGTATTTCATTCGAGAATGAAACATCTTGCCATAGACTACCACTTTGTTCGAGATCTAGTGGCTAATGGTTCATTACGGGTATCTCATGTTCTATCCAATCACCAACTTGCAGACTTACTAACCAAACCACTTTCAGGGCCACGGCATTTCTTCCTCAAAAACAAGATTGGTGTCGTTGAGTCCTCCACCATCTTGCGGGGGCGTATTGGTGTAGTAACCACCTCTTGAAATTCAAAATTATATAATCTGTTAAGAGGTTATAACTAATAGATTAGTTTTGACTTATTCAAATGTATAGCAAGCTTATCACTATCATGTATAGCAAGCTTATCATTATCCTTTTGTAAACCCTAATTATATTGTGTATATATACTACACAAACTCAATGAGAAGAACACAACTTCTTTCCAAACTTTCATACGTTTATAAAAACTACATTCCCACATATTTTGTAGAGAATGGAGGGAGATGTTTCTTTCTAGTTCTTTGAGAATAAAGTTTAAAATATGGTTGTAAGATTATCATCCAATCTTCTACTCTTTTAGATATATAATTACATAACAAGAACAAAGCACAGAATACGGACATTTTCGTAACTTTTGAGAGCAAAGAAACCATTTGACAGGTGGCTCTCATCAAGTTCAATTTACAGAGGAGGAGGTCTTGCAACATTTTGATGGGTGGACCTTTTCTATTATCATTTCTATCTACTTAGGACACTCCAAATTAGCTTTACTTGCTTTTTTGTTTATTTCTTCTGAATAAATTTAAATTTAATGGATAATGAATTTTGCAAGAGATATAATTACTATATTTAAGGAGTTCTTGGTTTAGTTTTAATTAGTATATTAGATGATTGAAAAACATTTCCTTGGATTTATATTCAATAAATTATTGATAAGGTAAAAAAAAATTACTTAATTGTAGATCTTTCATATAGTATCAAAACTTCTATGGATTGCCTGTGATTGAGTCGCACAATAGTCGTCCTCAGGGTTTACGTTGTCTATGTTCGAACCCGAAATCCTAGCCAAAGTACCAAACAAATATACAAAAAAGGACTTATACGGATTACCAACGACCTATGCTTGTTTCTTCCACCTTGATGTTATTATAAATATATATATTTATACGCATTTATTTCACAAATAAAAAATTATTTGTTCTTGTCGTAAACTCTTCCGCAAGAATATACTTGTTTTAACTTCTATCTCCAGTAAGCTATTGCTTACAATACCAATCATCCTTTATTTTTTCTCTTTTAAACTGTCACACTTTCTTACTTGAGTGCTCTTTTTTTTTGGGCTCTCTCCCATAAATGATAAATATGTTAATTTTAATTAAGCATTATTTATGTTCAATTTTTGTGTTGATATTAAAGATGAATATATATATATATATATATATNTAACCCTTCTTTAATAAAGTGAATGAATTGGTTTCCTTCTTTAAAAATGAACAATTTAACCCCTCTTTTTTGACAAAAGTTACGATTTTGGTTCCTCCATCTTTCAAGCGTTAAAAAATAACTAAAAAATGCTGATGTGGCAATTAGAAATTATTATTTTAATTTAATTCAGCCAAAATACTAAAACTGACTTTAGAAGAAAAAAAAAACACTTGTTTTCCAAATTTACAGATTCAGATCAAGGCTTAAATATCTTGAAATCAAAATCCCACCATTCAAAGTAAAGATTTATGTCTTTGGAACCTCTTGACAAAATTTCAGCTTGATCCAATGGTGAATGACTCTGGCTCTCCAATTTGATTAAAACTGCCAAAAAAATACCAAAACATAAGCTTTAGTTCTATATTCTAGCAAATTTACTATTAAATATGACGTATAGTTTTTCTATGCAGTTTTATGTGCAGTTTTTTTTTTCAATTAGTTTTTAAGTTTTTTTTTCCACTTCATTTGTCTAATTGGCTCAGAGTTGCCACCGGGGAGTTTAACATGCCACCTAGAATGTTAATGGTGACACGTTAGTAATTTTGTTACTTGTTAAGAGACCCTATTAATGGTAATATTTTATTATGAATGTTAAATTATTGAAACACTAATTTGTAGTTATTATTCTTTCAATGACTATTTTGTAAAGTTTGAATCTTTCAATGACACAAATGTAAATTTACTCATAAATCAATTATTAATTACATCACTCATAAAAAAATTTAGTCCCCCACTTTACGTACAATCCCCAACAATCTTTCTTCATTAGCTAATAGTTGCATTTGAAATTAAAAGTTACATGTTAGTTAGCTTGAAGGTCAAGTGCATTTGGAATTGGATGTCACATTTTTTAGACAAATTTAGATATAAACATGTATTGTTTTGTTTTTATTATAATTTACATTTGTGATTGGCATTATTTATTAAATAGTCATTGTCAATCATCCATTATTTGTTCCATGTAATTGTTTAATGTGTATGCCAGTTATATTTAATTGCATATGTCATCATCCTAGCGTCTAACTTGTTATTAAATATGATTACCGCATAAAAAATTGTTATGATTAGGGTTGGCAAAGATTAATTTTAGATTCAAATACTTAGGCCACATCTGAGTTTAGCTCTCCTTCTAATAATAATAATACTTTCTACCCTTCCAATAGCTAGTAGTTGCCAACTTGCCATAGGTTTTGATGCATTATTTGATCCATGAAGTTGTTAAATGTGCATGCTAGTGGTATATTTATATGTGATTATCATACTATGTAACTTGTTATTGAATATGATTATCTCCTCAAAAATATGAAAAAGACTAATTTTAGATTAAAAATAATATTTTGAAGTGGAATCTTTTGAAGAAAATAATTTAGATTTACTAATCCATCAATTTCTACAAGAGACAAGAGATATTCCTTCTCCTACCCTTCTGGTCTATTATTGAATTACTCAATTTCTTTCGTTGAATTTATCATCACGGGTAATCCAAAATATTTGTCCTAAAACTATAATGCTTCCTGTATCTGTTTTCTTTCAATTGTTGTATATTTTTTATTTGACTTTCTTATGATAGTCTTATCTTTTTTAAGACTACCATTGTACAATGAGCAAAGGTATCCATTCAATTCCTGCAATATTGGAGATAAACTTCCCTTTCCCATACAAACTTATTGACATTTTTTTTTATGTTTTATATAATACTTATTTACATTACTTATATGATTTTGGTCACACAATAACCAATACCTTAAATATGGCTTGCTAGTATGTATATCTACATCTAAATATTGCATTACCCTATAGAATCTAAGATAAAATTTCACTGGATTTGTCACACAACACACAAAATACAAATGAACAAGAGTTGGTTCATCATCCAACATTCTTTTTAGAAAGCCTATTTCTAGATGAGCAACACACATTGCATTCATATTTGATTCCAGAAGGTAGTGTGATGCTTGACCTTATCAGGAATCACGTTCAAGTTGGGGCAATCACTAATATCCAAATGGGAGAGAAGAGGCATGGCCCCATTCTCCGCTCCCCACTCCTCCAGGTTATGCAACCCATGCAGACGAAGAGACTGAAGTTGAGGAAAGCCTCTTTGAGAGCATATCAACTTGTACCCCAAGAATGATTTCAAGCCTAAGCAGAGGACACATAACTTTGGCAGCTTCTCCAATGTAGCCATTAGGTCTTCCTCAAGAAAAGTTCCCTTTATGATCAACTTAGCTAGGTTAAAAGAAAGTTGGTGGCATTCTGATTGTTTGGTTATATGCCCTTGCAACCACATTTTGTTAGCCCCACATGTCTCTGAACCTGTTTTGATGATAACAATAATGTCATGCTACTTCTAATCTGTGTTATTTGTCTCTAAGTTCTTAACTAAAACAGATTTGAAGAAAATCTGGGCTGAACTTGTTCTTAAGAACCAGTTCTTGCCTATGTGATAAGCTTCAAACTTTGTTGACATGGACAAGGTTTGTCGAGAACTCTTCGGCCAAATTTAATCTTTTACAATCCAACTAAGACCTATTCTGATGAGTTTGGGAAGTTCTCTTTGAATTGACTGATGTGTAGTTTTTCTCTTCTCAAGGAACACTACACCTACTTTCTCTTACACAAAGAGAGACTTTTTTGGCACAAAAGAACAAAATACTTTTTGGTTGATGGAAAGTATGTCAGATGGCTTTCTTCTTTGCCTCTTTGATAGTCCTTCACGTGGGTTCTCTTTGCCTTGAGAAGAGAAAGGTTTCAAGACTTCTCCTTAGCATTTTGCAAAGACCTCACGTGCACAAGAAAGGAAATAAAGCAAGGAGACTTCCAAGGCTTCGGTAATCAATGAAGAAAAGTGAGAAGAAAATATTTTAAAGAGAGAAGGAAGCCATTGTTGAGATTTTTACTCTTCTTCTTCCTCTCAGTCATCTCTTCATGATTCAAGATTTTCATTGTAAAATATCTACTCTTTGAGAGAGTTTCTTCTTGGTGCTAAACCAAAACACTTGGGTTTTGTATCTTGGATTTCTATGGGAGAAATCCATGGGTGTGATCTCTAGAGTTAGAGAGAGAGAGTTCATGGTGAGCTTGAGAAACAAAAACCATAGTTAAGCTTGGAGAAGCTTAGAAAAATAAACTTGTTAAGCTTGGAGAAGCTTGGAAAAATAAACTTGTTAAGCTTGAAGAAGCTTGGACAAATAAACTTGAAAGAATAGTGGAACCTCATTTGTGGGAGAAGTGGATGTAGGCTTTTTAAGCTGAACCACTATAAACACTTGTGCATATTCTCTTTCCCTTCATCTCCTTAATTTTGAGTTATTTACACTTGTGAATCTTCTCTGTCTTCATCTCTGATTTCTCTGGAAATTTTTTGTTGTTGTTCTTTATAATGTGCTAAGTTATTCTGCTCTATTCAAATCTGGTATCTGGCGTAGAACTAGTTTTTAAGAACTAGTTTGTAAGAACCAGTTCTTAAACAAATTTGTGATTTGAATTCATTTTTTATGAGCAATTTTTAACAACTCCTATTCACCCCCCTTCTAGGAGTATTTCCTGCAACTCTTAATTGGTATTAGAGCTTGTGCTTATCTAATATTTGCTGGTCTAACTAACCAAGAGCTAAAGATCATATTTAGTTATGTTGCAGGTACCATGAACAACCATAATTCACATTCTTCTCTCAAACCTCCATTTTTCAATGGAGAAAACTATCCTTATTGGAAGCATCGCATGGAGATGTACCTTGAGTCAATTGGCTATGAAGTTTGGCAAATAGTCAGAAATGGTCTCACACCTCCAACTAAGATGGTGAATGGAGCTTATGTCTTGAAGGAAGAACATGAGTTCTCTGTTGAAGATAAGCTCAAATTCACTTTCAACTCTAAAGCAAGATATAACATTATGTGTGCGGTATCTGCAATGGAGTATGAGAACATTGCATCCTGTAATACGATGAACCTCTGGATTTTTTCTTTGCTAGATTCTTAAGCATCATCAATAGTCTAAAAGGTCTTAGAAGAGTCTACACTCAAAAGGAGCAAGTCAAGAAGATTTTGAGGTGTCTCACTAAAAAATGGGATTCCAAAGTAACTATCTTGCTCCAATTTGCTGAAACGAATGATCTTACTGTTGATGCTCTTAGAGGCACTCTTGAATCACACCAAATGCTGATCATGGAAAAGAAGAGCATGGCAGGAGAAAGAAAGAAAAGCCTAGCTCTTGCTTCTACTGCTCCAGAAACTAGTACTCAAGAAGAACTAATTTCCAGTGAAGATGATGTAGAAATGGTTACAAAGAAGGTTCTCAAATTGATGACGAAGAGAAAATAGAAGAAAATGTTTTAGCCAAAAAGCCAAAAGAACTTCACCAAGGGAGAAAGCAACAAGGAGCATATCATTTGCTATGAATGCAAAAGAACAGATCATATTAAACCTGAATGTCCAAACCTCAACAAGAAGAGGTTCTTCAGAAAGGAGAAGAAGAAAGCTATGGTGGCTACTTGGAGTGATGAAGATTCAACCTCCAATAGTGAAGATTTAGATGAGGAAAGCATTGCCAATTTCTGCTTGATTGTTAATGGTGAAGGAAGTGGTGAGAAATGTGAGGTAATTAATCTAAACCTTGAACTCCTTCCTACTTATGATGAACTAAGTCTTGCTTTTGATGATTTGTCCTTTGACTATGAGAAAAGACTTGCTAAAATCACTGCCCTCAAGAAAATCATAAAAGATCAAATTAAGGTGATAGAGGAACTTACGAATGATAATTTTGTTTTGATTAATAGACTTAAAATCTTACAGCAACAGAATGATGTTCTTGTAAAAGAAAATTGTCTTACTTCTTCTATCATGGATGAAAACAAAAAGTTGAAAGGAAAAGTCAATGAGCTATCCAAAGATCTAACTAATTTTGTTCAAGGAAGAGATAATTTGAATTCTATCTTAGGTAAGCAAAGAGTAAGCCAAAATAAATCTGATTTAGGTTATGTTCAGCCTACCACTTCAAAGGTTTCGAAAAACTCTTCTGTCAAAGCCTCCTCCTCACAATCCTTTTCTAAAGGAACTTGTTTTTACTGTGGACATGTAGGACATTTTCCAAATGCATGCTCCTATAAGAAACTATGTGCTACAAGAAAAATGGTGTGGGTGCTTAAAGGTACATTTGCTGCTAACTTGAAAGGACCCAAAGAAGTTTGGGTACCAAAATGTCTCTAACTTTCTTGCAGGTTTGCTATTAAGCCAAAAGTGATTGTTGGTATCTAGATAGTGGCTGCTCTAGGCACTTGACTGGAGATCCTTCAAAATTTGTCTTCTTTAACAAAGTGGAGTTAGGAGATGTCTCTTTTGGTGACAATAGCAAAGGTAGAATTGTCAGATTAGGTAAAATCAAAATCTCTCCTAATTTACTCATTGACAATGTCTACTTAGTCAAAGGTTTGATGTATATTTTGCTGAGCATAAGTCAGCTTTGTGATAAAGGTCACAAAATCATTTTTGAAACTCCTCATTGCATTATTCACAAGAAAAATTCTGATGATGTTCTATTTATTGGTCAAAGATGTTCCAATGGATATATTGTTTCTATAGACTCTTTGAAATTAAAAGAGGAAACATGTTTTTCTTCTCAAAACAATGTCTCTTGGCTGTGGCATAGAAGACTTGAACATGCAAACTTTAAACTAATTTCCAAGCTTTCTAAGAAGGAACTAGTTTCTGGTTTACCTAAACTAGTGGTTTACCTAAACTAGTGTTTGAAAAAGTCAAGATTTGTCATCTTCTAGGCCACTCCAACTTCTCCATATGGATTTCTTTGGACCAACATCTACATCTAGCTTAAATGGAAAGAAATATTGCTTTGTCATTGTGGATGATTTTTTAAGGGTTACTTGGGTTTTCTTTCTTGCTCATAAGGATGACACTTTTGATGTTTTTGAAAATTTCAGCAAAAGAGTGCAAAATGAAAAGAGTTTTGCTATCACCTTAATTAGGAGTGATCATGGTGGAGAATTTGAAAATAAGTTGTTCTAAAATTTCTGTGAAAATCAAGGAATCCACCATAACTTTTCTTGTCCTAGAACCCCCAATGAAATTGTGTGGTTGAAAAGAAAAATAGAACTCTAGTTGAGATGGGCAGAACTATGTTGTGTAAAAATAATTTGCCAAAAGATTTTTGGGCTGAAGCTATTAACACAACATGCTATATTTTAAATAGATGCTTGATTAGGCTTATTTTGAAGAAAACTCCATATGAGCTTTAGAAAGAAAGAAAACCTAATGTAAGTTACTTTCATGCATTTGGATGTAAATGTTTAGTGCTGAATAATGAAAAGTGCATTTTGAAAAATCTGATGAAGCTATTTTCTTGGGCTACTCTTTGTCAAGTAAAGCCTATAGAGTCTTTAACAAAGGAACTCTTACTGTAGCAGAATCAATGCATGTGTTTTTTTGATGAATCTAACTGTCCTTTGACTTCAAATATTCTTGAGGATAATCAGTTAGTGCAAGACAACATCAAAGAATCTTCTAAGGCAGAGATCAGCCAAGAGAAGACAGTAAAGCAAATTCCATGTGATTTGATACACATAGAGCTGGACATTTCATAACCAATTCAAGAAGAAGCCCTACAGAAAAATGTAAGAGACTCACTGCCAAAAGAAACCAGAATTCTAAAAGATCATCCAATTGAAAAAGTGATCGGTGACTTGGAAAGAGGAATAAGTACAAGAGCATCTCTTCGGGATAAGCATGTAAACTTGGCTCTTTTATCTCTGTTTGAGTCTACCAAAATTGGTGAAACACTACAAGATGAAGCATGGATCATGACAATGTAAGAAGAGCTGAATCAATTCTCAAGAAATTAAGTATAGACTCTTGTACCTGAACCAAAAGATTACTCAATCATTGGTACAAGGTGGGTTTTCAAAAACAAGCTTGATGAGGAAGGGAAGATTGTGAGAAATAAAGCAAGATTGGTAGCTCAAGGCTTTAATCAGCAAGAAGGATTTTGAGACTCTAATGAAGGGTGAATTTAAGATGAGTATGATAGGAGAACTTAACTTCTTCCTTGGACTTCAAGTGAAGCAAATCAGAGATAGAATCTTCATTAATTAGTCTAAATACACAAGAGAGCTACTCAAATGTTTTAGCATGGACAATGCAAAAGATTCTGATTATGCTGGTTGTTCCATTGATCAAAAGAGCACAAGCGGAGGTTGTTAGTTTCTTGGATGAGCATTGGTCTCTTGGCAATCTAAGAAACAAAATTCAGTTGCTCAATCAAAGCTGAAGCTGAGTACATGGTGGCTGGACTTTGATGTTCATAAATGCTTTGGATGAAATAATGGTTGGTTGACTATGGTATTGTTCTAGACAAAATTTCTATGTTGTGTGATAATGTTTGTGGTATTAATATTGCAAGAAATCCATTTCAGCATTCTAGGACCAAACATCATTTTCTTAGAGATCATATCATTGATGGTGATATAGAATTATTTTCTGTTAGTGTTGATGATCAAATTTCTGACATCTTTACTAAGCATTTGGCTGAAAATAAATTCTATTTTGTTAGACATGAGCTAGACATAATAAACTTGTCTTAATGAGATATGGCTGCTTGCATTGTGTTTGTACATATGCATATCATTTCACTTTCTGTGTCTTTCTTTGTTTGTCAAGAAAAGGCTGGTTACTATTCAATATCTCTTGGTATGCTTCTGAAAATTTGGCAAAGATTTGTGGAATATTTAGACAAAGTTATTTCCGCCCATAACCAGTTTTGAACCTGTGAGATATTTCAATTTTAGACTGCCAAATCTTTTTTTAAAGGATTGAAATCTTGCTAAGCCTTTTATTTTAAAAGGATCTGGCTATCTTTCTTGGGCTGATATGTTGAACTATTTCTTTAAAATATCTCTTTCATTTCTCTTGGGCTGGTTTGTCATTAAATTGTTCTAGGTTAAATTTTTGGCCTGCATTTTCTAGCCTTTGGCTAAAATGCACACATCTTTAAACCGCCCTTTGCAAGCGCACCATTGTTATTCATTCTGTTATCTTCCTTCTCATTTGAATCTTGTACTAAGTTGTTTTATATGCATATTTTATTCACCTTGTACATTCTCTCTTTGTTCTTGTGTTTGCCACTTTTTGTTCAACTTCCGCATTGTGTAGCAAGGCAACCAGCAATTTAAGTTTTTGAATAGAAGAATAAGCTAAAGAATGATGGCTAAGTGTAAAGGCAAAGTAATTGCTTGCCCTTCCCATGCAGAACCAATATCTATTTGAGAATAATTTCAACCTATCTTTGATCCAAAATCTGCTTCTTCCTTTCAAATTGAAACTAATTCAGATCAAGAACAAGAACCTCAACTGGTTCCTGAGCTTGCTCATGAGAAAGAGCCTTAACCAATACCATCTAAAAAGAGCAGAAAATTCAAGATGAAAAGCCAGAAAAATTGTATTTACTCCAAGGGTTGCAAGTGCTTCCACCTCTCTGTTTGAAAGTAAAACTGCATAGTAACTTGGGAATCCAAGAATTCTTTCACCAAAGTTGTTGAGAGGATGTTTGCTAAGATGAGTTGGTCTGAAATATTGAAGCTAGATGAATCTCTTCTAGCAAAAGTAATCAACTTTTTTTTTTTTTGGCTTATATTCAGCTTTTGCAAGGTTCTAATTTTGGCATGATCTATCTTCAAAGTTTGTGGTTGTGGTAAAAATTCTGTTGACTGAAAAAATGCTTGCTAGTGTGCTTAAATTGCCTATTATTGGGGACAACAAGTTTGTACAGAAGGTCTGACCCTTTGATTTACTTCCTTATGATGATGCAATGACATCTCTTTGTGATTTTCTTGAGTTTAGAGGCCAAGGAAGACCTCCTTCCATACCTTCCTTTGACTCCATAACCAAAACACTAGCAAAACTAGTCACTACCCAACTTCTGCTCAGAATTGGAAGCCATATGAAGAATTAGTTAATTCTGCCAGCTCTTTAAAGAGGCATGCACCTGCTGCACCAAGTTCTTTCAAATCCACAAAGAAGCAGAAAAACCAAGCCCAACCAATTCCTTCCTACCAGTCAGTTGATCATGTGGAATGGATAGCAATTTTCAAGTCTGCTGCCTTAGCCAATCAGATTGGATAGCATCTCAACTATTTTTAGACTATAGTGTTTGTTTGCTTTGCTAAACTACTTGTCTATGGTTAAAAAGAATTGGCCCTCACAAAGAAATAGTTGACAGCTTTGAAAGTTTCAAAACCATCCACTTCTTAGGATTATATTTCTAACTTTCATTGTTAAAGCTTCAGTTGCGCAGTTAACTTGAGTGTTCTCCAGCATTTTTATGTTCTATTTTATTTTGCATATCATGCATTATGCATCAATTCATAGTTTGCTTGACTTTTGTTCATAGAGAATCTTTTGAATTTATAATGGTATCTATTCTGGTTTTTAATTCCAATGCTTGACTGGCAGCTATGGAAAAGGATATGGCAGTCATCTCCTTGCATCTCAGTCATCATGTCATTATTTTGGCTGTCTTTGGATAAAATTTCAGTTGTGAATTTAGAATAGGTGGACATTCTTTCAGCCTATTGATTTTGTTGTCATACATGCATCATCCATCTTGACATTGCTTGAGCTGTTTAACAAATGTTTTGAGGTATTAATGTTTCATTCTAATTATTATAATGCTCTGATCCCTTTACTGCTATATCTGTTATAATGCTCTGATCTGTTATTACCCATATCTTTTTGATAATGCTAAAAGGGGAGAAATTATGTGAACTAGTCTATTTGAATTGCTTAGGTGTAATTTCTGATATTGATAAGATCTTTTGTTAAAACTCCCTCAGTTCTAGTTGGCATATATTCAAGGGGAGCTTTTGTCAAACACATTATTGTCATCATAAAAAATGGGGAGATTGTTAGCCCCACATGTCTCTGAACCTATTTTGATGATAACAATAATGTCATGCTACTTCTAATCTGTGTTGTTTGTCTCTAAGTTCCTACCTAAAACAGATTTGAAGAAAAGCTTGGCTGAACTTGTTCTTAAGAACTAGTTCTTGCCTATGTGATAAGCTTCGAACGTTGCTGACGTGGACAAGGCTTGTCGAGGACTCTTCAGCCAAATTTAATCTCTTACAATCCAACTAAGAGCTGTTTTGATGAGTTTGGGAAGTTCTCTTTGAATTGACTAATGTGTAGTTTTTCTCTTCTCAAGGAACACTACACCTACTCTCTCTTACACAAAGAGAGACTTTTTGGCACAAAAGAACAAAAGACTTTTTGGTTGATGGAAAGTGTGTTAACTGGTTTTCTTCTTTGCCTCTTTGATAGTCCTTCACATGGGTTCTCTTTGCCTTGAGAAGAGAAAGGTTTCAAGACTTCTCCTTAGCCTTTTGCAAAGACCTCACGTGCACAAGAAAGGAAATAAAGCAAGGAGACTTCCAAGGCTTCAATAATCAATGAAGAGAAGTGAAAAGAAAATATTTCAAAGAGAGAAGGAAGCCATTGTTGAGAGTTTTACTCTTCTTCTTCCTCTCGGTCATCTCTTCATGATTCAAGATTTTCATTGTAAAATATCTACTCTTTGAGAGAGTTTCTTTTTGGGGCTAAACCAAAACACTTGGGTTTTGTATCTTGAATTTCTATGGGAGAAATCCATGGGTGTGAACTCTAAAGTTAAAGAGAGAGAGAGTTCATGGTGAGCTTGAGGAACAAAAACCATGGTTAAGCTTGGAGAAGCTTAGAAAAATAAACTTGTTAAGCTTGGAGAAGCTTGGAAAAATAAACTTGTAAGGCTTGGAGAAGCTTGGACAAATAAACTTGAAAGAATAGTGGAACCCTATTTGTGGGAGAAGTGGATGTAGGCTTTTTAAGCTAAACCACTATAAAGACTTGTGCATATTCTTTTTCCCTTCATCTCTTTAATTTTGAGCTATTTACACTTATAAATCTTCTCTATCTTCATCTCTGATTTCTCTAGATAATTTTCTATTGTTGTTCTTTATGATGTGCTAAGTTATTATGCTCTATTCAAATCAGGTATCTGGATTAGAACTAGTTTTTAAGAACTAGTTTGTAAGAACCAATTCTTAAACAAATTTGTGATTTGAATTTATTTTTTATGAGCAATTTTTAACAACTCCTATTCACCCCCTTCTAGGAGTATTTCCTGCAACTCTCACATTTTATTAATAGCATAGCACTTGGCAAAAGTGGCACTCCTTCACAACGCATCATGATTTCCTTCACCACATTTATCATTTTGTCCTCTATGTCTGAAGGACAAAACATAATTAAAAAAAAAAAACATAACATGAACTTAGTAGCAATCAAAAATTGAAACTACAAAAATTTCATGATCAAAACAAAATCAAACATCATAATAATATGGCAAGGTTAAAATAAGGCAAATAAGAGTATCGTATTCGTACATGTTTTGTCCCTTTTAGAGATTGCTATGCTATGAAATAGTTGCCAACTACTTTCAACATTGAGATGATTAAGTTCATATAAGTAACTGCTTTGGTTGTTGTAATCTAGTTCTTTGTTGCGAGTGCTAACAATTACTTTGCTATTTGTTGTTGTGGAGATATCTTCAAGTCATAGATATGAAAAAATACCAACATCCTGAACGTCATCAAGCACAACCAAGCATCTCTTTGTATGGAGGACTCGAATTATCTCCATAGCCATCTTCAGTGCGGCTTCCCCTAGCTCAGTAGTGGAGGAAGTTAGTTGAATTAGAATGGACCTCAAAACATGTTCAGCATCGTACTCTGAAGATATGACAACCCAAGCAAAACATTCAAAATGATTACCAATTCTATGATCATTATAAAGCAATTTGGCAAAGGTGGTCTTTCCTAACCCACCCCTACCAAATATAGAAATTACCCGACAATGGCTATCCCCCTTCAATAATAAGCTTGATAACTAGTGCACATGGGAATCTAGTCCCACAATTTGAAGTTCGCCAAAATTGAAGTAAGTCTCGCGCACTTTCCGCTGCCTTTTGTTAGTGCGATCTCCCTCGCTTAATGTTTTTACTCCCCATCTTTGTAGACTTGTAGTCATTTCAGAAATTTCTTTTTCTCAATTTTAGACTGCTATTCCTTCTACTATACCTTGTTTTAAATGGTAGAACATAATTTGTTTTATGGAGGCTACATTCCTTAACTCCCTGAAAGGATACTGTCATATATATGAATCTTTGTAGTGAAATCAGTTTTGAGATGGTTACTAAATTTAATGCATAGGGCTCTTCTTTTGTCCCATGCAACTTCACAGCCAAAATTCAGTTGGTGTTTAAATTAGTCTTGGACCACTAGAACAATAATTTAGGTCTTCATATTTGAAACTTCACATTTTCCAAAAACTTCTATGATGTGGGCCTCTCCTTCCAATAATTTTAGAACTTGATTAAGATAGATTGGCCTGCCTTTTAGAATTTGAGCTTTTGGTTATGCGTATACAGTTAGTTGTTTTCTTGATCCATTTCAAAAAATTTCCTTCATGCCTGCACTTCAATGAAATTTTATTGTAGTTGTATTTAATCATTATGAGATGAATGTATTCTTCATGCATCTTACTAAAATCTTTCGTAATAACCTTTCTACAGGACTTTGATCCAGTTAGGTGATACTTGTCTTTTAGGACTATAAAAACCATGCTTAATACTGAATTCTTACCTGCATTGTGAGCAAATCCTCTCTAAACTTGGTGTTTAATACATAAATTGGTGTTTACAGGTATCAAGATGTGTAATCAAGAAATAAGAAGAATTTGGAAGCAATCCATGGAGCAAATGGCAAGGAAAGCAACCTCACACCAAGTTTTTATGTAGACACGGGAAGGAGCATGGCCGTGTCTACCCCGTGTCTAGCATCCAGCATTGGCTACTCAGGTCTAAGGGCAAACACGGCTTCAGACAAGAAGGAACACGACCGTGTTCAAGGCCTTGTTGAACTGGCAGAGGATGCACATTAGTGACACGCCCAAGGGCAAGAAGAAACACGGACCATGTCTGAGGAACATGGGCTGGGACCAGAGAAGAACACGACCGTGTATGGGCCCGTGTTCGATGACCAGGAAAGCAACATAAGTGACACGCCCATGTCCAGTCACAGAACACGGCCGTGTCAGAGCCGCGTTCGAGCTATTTCTGACTAGAAGACCTAATTTTGCACAAGTATAAAAGGAAATCTGATCCATGGGATGGAGGAGGCTGTACTTAGGAAGAAAAGAAGAGACAAGCTAAAGCAAGGAGAGGAGCAATTGGGACTCGATCTTCATCCAGTTTCTTCTTCTTCTTCTTTTCATATTATGTTTAACTCTATCTATTTGCTTTTATTGAATTCAGTTATGAGTAGCTAAATTCTTAGTGTTAGGGGTTTGATGTAATTCAATTGTAATGAGGTTTCAAGACTGAATGAACTTGTTTTAGTACAACTCCTCTTGTTGAATGGAATTTACTGTTATTAATGTCTTTAAATGCTTAGCTACCATTTGAATGGTTAAAAGATTCGTTTCGATACTAGGAATAGTAAGATCCAAATGTGCTCTGTGAATTCTGTCCTAAATTGAGTTAATCTAGGAATAGATAACTTCGTTTAAGTGGTCTTAGATTAATTTCCTAGAACTTAATCACCTAGATCAATTACGGCTTAATTGTAATTTTGGTCCCCATATTTTAACCACTTGAACGTTTTGGTCCCCCTTCTTTAAAAATGAACTCTTGAGTCCCTCTATATTCATAAAATGTACAAGTTTAGTCCATTTATCTTTAAGTCAAAATTCTTAGGTTTATTTCAAGGTGTAAAGTTCTATGATTTATAATCCTACTGTTCAGATTGAAGAGCTACGTCTTGTGAATCTCCCAATTAAATTTCAACTCGATCTAACGGTAAAAAAGTCTAAATTTTTTGGTTAGATGAAAAATTATGATTTTGGTATTTTAGGCTGAGTCCTACCGTTAGATCGAGCTAAAATTTAGTGAGGAGGTTCATAAGACGTAGCCCTTCAATCTGAACGGTGGGATTATGAATCAAAGAATTTTACACCTTGAAATAAACCTAGGAATTTTGACTTAAAGATAAATGGACTAAAATTGTACATTTTATGAATATAGAGGAACTCAATAGTTCATTTTTAAAGAAGGGGGACCAAAATGTTCAAGTGATTAAAATAGGGGGACCAAAATTGTAATTAAGCCATCAATTAATTGTGTCAAGGAATTGGACAAGTAATTGGTATAAGGAGGATTGTTTCACCAAGGAATTGAGTTCAATCATATTAAGGAAATAAACCGACAACAAAGGAATTGTAACTGAAATAAGTAGTTCAGTATTGTTTCTGAGATTACCTTATCTATGAGGTAATTGAATTTGCAAGTGAATGAAATCAACCCTTAACCTTTCTCATTCTTATTATCAATCTCACATTAAATTGTTTTGTAAAGATTGTTTACGATATTGTTCGAGTTTTGTTACTTAGTTAATTGCAGCTACTTATCCTTGGGCTGCCTTCAATCTAAAGTGTTATCTTTTCCAAATAGAATCTTTATTGGTAAAATTGGTAGTTGCTAGCCTTAATCCTCGTGTAAACGATACTCTACTCATCATTATATTACTTGTGTGACCCGGTATACTTGCCGGAAAAAGTCCCACCAAGTTTTTGGCGCCGTTGCCGGAGACTAACTGTGTATTAGCAATATTGATAGTAACCAATAAGGTCCTACTTTGGATTTTTAATTTTCTGTCAATTAAAAAGATCCAAATATTACATCTGTTGTTGACTTGTCTCTCAATTGCTTGTCCTATTTTGACCTTTGTGTATGCGAGGTACTCTTGATTCCAGCGCATTAGCTTTTGATCTTGAGATTGAGAGAACAGCTCGCAAACTTCGCAAACAAGCTAGAGGAGCAAGACAAGCACAACCGACAGTCATGGCAGAACAAAACCAGAATCCTCCGATGCAGAATAATAACAATGGAGCTGAACACAATCCTTCACCTCAAACTCTCATGGAGTATTCCATCCCAACCGCCGCAGGATGTGGAGCGAGTATAACAAGACCACCAGTTCAAGCCAATCACTTTGAACTCAAACCAACTCTGCTTCAACTAGTACCGTACAATCAGTTCAGTGGAAGTGCGCTAGAAGATCCAAATGGACATATAGCGAACTTTCTGCAGATTTGTGACACGGTGAAGTTGAATGGGGTCAGTGATGATGCAATTCGACTCAGGCTCTTTCCATTTTCTGTGCGAAATAAGGCCAGAAGTTGGTTGGATTCTCAACCAAGGGGCAGCATCACCACTTGGTCAGATTTGGTGAATAAGTTTCTTGCTCGATATTTCCCTCCTTCCAAATCAGCAAGGTTGAGGACAGAGATTACT
The DNA here is from genome assembly GCA_003255065.1 of Cercis canadensis. Taxonomy (NCBI): domain Eukaryota; kingdom Viridiplantae; phylum Streptophyta; class Magnoliopsida; order Fabales; family Fabaceae; genus Cercis; species Cercis canadensis. The sequence continues at coordinate 231,353 of QAOA01000324.1, forward strand.
TCATTCCGTCAACAAGATGGAGAATCTTTGAGTGAAGCTTGGGAGCGGTATAATGATATACTAAGGAGATGCCCACATCATTCTTTTGATTTCTGGATCCAAGTCCAGAGTTCTTACAACGGTATGCTTCCTCACACGAAGGCAAATGTTGATGCTGAAGCAGGGGGAGCTGTGAATTATAAAACTCCGGAGCAAGCTTGGGAATTATTTGAGAGGATGGCTTGTAATGACTACCAGAGTCAAGGAGAGAGATCCATAGTCAAGAGAGGCGTGATGGAAGTCGGGGCACTAGATGCACTATTAGCTCAGAACAAGTTATTATCACAACAGGTGGTTGAGCTGTCCAAGAAGTTTGAGACTGTTAATGTGAATGCAGTCAACTTTTCTCCACCAGTGTGTGACTTCTGTGCAGGGAACCATGTTAATGGAGAGTGTTCGGGCAACATGTTCGGTCCGCCAGTGTCTCAAGAGCAAGTGAACTATATGGGAAATCCTCCAAGACAGCAGAATAATCCTTATGCTCCTACCTATAATCTGGGGTGGTGGAATCACCCAAATTTTTCATGGGGTAATCAAGGAAATCAAGGGGGTTCCCACAGACTCAACTATGCATATCAGTCCCCACAACAATCAACTCAAGGTCATACTTCACAATCTCAAACCAATGAGAAGAATCCTTCTTTGGAGAATGCACTAGAGAAATTGACCACTCAAACCTCGGCTTTCATTCAGAAAACTGCAATGTTTATAGAGGAAACCAAGAGCGGGTTCAGAAATCAAGATGCATCAATTCGGAAGTTGGAAACTCAGGTGGGACAGATAGCAAGACAATTGGCAGACAGGCCTCAAGGCTCTTTACCCAGTGATAATATTTCAAATCCTAAGGAGCATGTGAAGGCCATAACTACAAGGAGCGGAAAAGTAGTTGAGCCCATCCCAAGACAAGAAACACCAGAAGAAGAAGATGGTGAGATAACAAGGACAAATAGAGACTCAGCATCCAGGCGTCCCACAGAGGCAGGAAGTAGAGAAGAATGCGAGAAATTGACCAGACCTTGTGCTACAATACCTCCAATCAAGGTACCTTTTCCTCAAAGGCTCAAGAAGCAATAGGATGAAAAGCAATTCAGCAAGTTCTTAGAGGTTTTCAAGAAATTGCAGATAAACATACCTTTTGCTGAAGCGCTGGAACAAATGCCATCCTATGTTAAATTTATGAAGGATCTTCTGACTAGAAGAGAAGAATTGGAGATGATGAGACAGTCATGTTGACTGAAGAGTGCAGTGCTATTCTACAGAGGAAATTACCTCCCAAGCTCAAAGATCCTGGAAGTTTCTCCATTCCATGCACCATTGGAGACATCACTTTTGGGAAGGCGTTATGTGATCTGGGAGCAAATGTGAGTCTCATGCCTCTGTCCATTTTCAAGAAGCTGGGAATTGGTCAAGCAAAACCCACCATGATTACTCTTCAACTTGCCGACCGGTCAATCAAACATCCATACGGTCTAGTAGAAGATGTTTTGGTTAAGGTTGACAAGTTTATATTTCTAGTGGATTTTGTTGTTATAGACATGGAGGAAGATGGAGAGATTCCGTTGATCTTGGGACGTCCATTTCTAGCTACTGGGAGAGCATTGATAGATGTAGCTGATGGGACTCTGACTCTGAAAGTTCAAGATGAGAAGGTGATCTTCAATATGTTCAGTGCAATGCAACACCCTATGGAGAAAGAAGAATGCTTCCACCTGGACATTCTGGACTCTATCATTGCTAGCACATTCAGGGAGAATCTGACCTCTTGTCCTCTTGAAAGAGTCTTGGTGGATGCAGTGACCATGACTGATTTAGCAGGAGATTCAGCATGCACAAAACATGTAGCATTATTGGATGCTCTACCATCGTATTTGACATCCTCACCACCAAAGATAGAAGATTTAAAAAAGGATGTGAATCAAGAGCAATCTCCAAAAGTTGAGCTCAAGCTGCTACCTGTGACTTTGAAGTATGCCTTCCTTGGTGAGAATAATTCATCTCCCGTTATTATCAATTCTGAATTAACTAAGGTTGAGGAGGAGAAACTGTTACGGGTGTTGAGGGAGCATAAGAGCGCCATTGGATGGTCGATTGCTGATTTAAAAAGCATCAGTCCATCCTTTTGTATGCACAAGATCCTCATGGAAGAGAACCATAAAGCTGTCGTACAACCCCAAAGGAGAATGAATCCGATCATGAAGGAAGTAGTACGAAAGGAAGTAGTAAAACTCCTAGATGCTGGTGTTATTTACCCCATCTCGGATAGTTCATGGATTAGCCCAGTTCAGGTGGTGCCCAAGAAATGAGGGACAACAGTGGTGATGAATGAAAAGAATGAATTAATTCCCACTAGAACGGTCACGGGATGGCGCGTGTGCATCAACTACAGAAAACTGAATAATGCCATGAGGAAGGACCATTTCCCTCTCCCATTTATAGATCAAATGCTGGAGCACCTAGCCGGTCATGAGCATTACTATTTTTTGGATGGGTATTCGGGATACAACCAGATTGCCATAGCTCCGAAGGATCAGGAAAAGACTGCCTTCACTTGCCCCTATGGAGTTTATGCATATCGGAGGATGCCATTCGGATTGTGCAATGCCCCGGCCACTTTTCAAAGGTGTATGTTTTCCATATTCTCTGACATGAATGAAAAATTTATAGAAATTTTTATAGATGATTTTTCTATTTTTGGCTCTTTTTATGATATATGCTTGCATAATCTGTCCTTAGTGTTAAAAAGATGCCAAGAAACCAATTTGGTTTTGAATTGGGAAAAGTGCCATTTTATGGTGAGATATGGGATTGTTCTAGGACATAAAATTTCTGCCAAGGGGATAGAGGTAGATAGGGCTAAAGTAGAGGTGATTGAAAAATTACCCCCTCCTACTAATGTCAAAGGGGTGCGTAGTTTTTTGGGACACGCTGGCTTTTATAGAAGATTCATCCAGGATTTTTCTAAAATTACTAAACCCCTGTGTAACCTCCTTGTTAAGGATGAAACCTTTGTTTTCAATGATGAATGTCTGTTAGCCTTTAATACATTGAAGCAAAAGTTGACTACTGCCCCTGTTGTGATCCCACCAGATTGGGATTTACCTTTTGAACTTATGTGTGATGCTAGTGATATAGCTATAGGTGTTGTTTTGGAGCAAAGGAAAAAACAAGTTATTGCATGCAATATATTATGCAAGCCATGTGCTAGATTCTGCTCAACTTAACTATGCCACTACTGAAAAAGAGTTGTTAGCTATTGTTTTTGCTTTTGATAAATTTTGCTCTTATTTAGTAGGTGCCAAGGTTATTGTATATACTGATCATGCAGCTCTTAGGTATCTTTTTGCTAAACAGGACTCCAAGCCTAGGCTCATCCGTTAGATCTTGCTGTTGCAGGAATTTGATCTTGAGATCAAGAACAAGAAAGGCATGGACAATGTGGTAGTTGATCACCTGTCTAAGATTGAGCAACAAGGGAAGAACCAAGCTCCACCTCTTCCCATTAATGAGGAATTCCCAGACGAGCAGCTCTTTGCAGTAAACAGCTTGCCATGGTATGCTGATTTTGCTAACTTTAAGGTTGCTAAGGTCCTACATGTGGATCTAAACTCTCAATAGTTAAAGAGGTTCCTTCATGAGTCTAAATTCTATGTCTGGGATGAGCCTTATTTGATGCGAAAATGTGTTGACGGACTCTTGAGGAGATGTGTACCACAAGAAAAGGTGAATGATATATTATGGCATTGCTATGCTTCATACTATGGTGGCCACTTCAGTGGCGAGTGGACAGCTGCAAAAATTTTCCAATAAGGGTTCTACTGGCCAACAGTCTTCAAAGATGCCTACGATTATGTGAAGACGTGTGATCGCTGCCAAAGAACTGGCAACATCTCAAAAAGGCATGAAATGCCTCTGAATTCAGTACTCGAAGTTGAATTGTTTGATGTTTGGGGAATAGATTTTATGGGTCCTTTCCCATCATCATACTCTAATGAGTACATCCGGGTCGCAGTCGACTATGTGTCTAAATGGGTGGAAGCAACTGCAACCAGAACCGATGATGCTCAGGTAGTTATGAGTTTCCTCAAAAAGAATAAATTCTCAAGATTTGGAGTTCCAAGAGCTTTGATCAGTGATGAGGGCATTCATTTCTGCAACAAGTGAATGGACGCTTTACTGAGTAAGTATGGTGTGAGGCACCGCATAGCAACTCCATATCATCCACAAACCAGTGGTCAAGTTGAAGTGTCAAACAGAGAATTGAAGAGGATTCTTGAGAAGATTGTGAGCGCCTCAAGAAAGGATTGGACTCTGAAGCTCGATGATGCTCTTAGGGCATACCGCACTGCATTGAAGACACTTCTTGGCATGTCCCCATACCAGTTAGTGTATGGCAAGGCTTGTCATTTGCCTGTGGAATTGGAGCACAAAGCATGGTGGGCCACTAAGATCCTTAATTTTGACCTGGCAAAAGCAGGGGAGAAGCGGGTCCTTCAACTTCACAAATTGGATGAATTCCGATATAAAGCTTATGAGAGTTCCAAGCTTTACAAAAAGAAGACAAAGCGATGGCATGATAAGAGAATCATCCAAAGGATTTTTGAACCAAGACAACAAGTCTTGCTATACAATTCAAGGTTGAGACTCTTCCCGGGAAAGCTGAAATCAAGGTGGTCAAGACCATTTGTGATCAAGACAGTCTATCCCTATGGAGCTATTGAGGTGGCTGACATGGAAACGGGAAGGAGTTTCAAGGTTGATGGGCAAGACTTAAGCATTATTGGGGAGATGGGATTAAACACCAGATTTCTTCAATGGTCCTCACTGCACCAGCATAATCTCCGAGTTAGTCTAGCTGAGGACTTTAAATTAAGCGCTTCTTGGGAGGCAACCCAAGTTTTTAAACCTTTGTCTTTATTTGCTTTTAGTTGTTTTCATTATGTCTTTGTTTTTCATCTTCATTTTTTGTCATTTTTGTTCATTAACTTTTGCTTTTGGCATATCAGGAGAGAACACGGCCAGTGACACGCCCGTGTCATGACCCGTGTGAAGAAGGCAGAGAGCCCAGGAAGATTACATGGTCTGGAACACGGCCGTGTCGTTACTCGTGTTCACCATACAGAGAGCTCAGAGGAGATACACGGGCACACACATGGCCGTGGCAGTGAGCGTGCAACTCTCACAGGAATCCAACAGGCAGACACGGTCACTGACACGCCCGTGTTCAACCCCGTGTCACTTACCCAGAATTAATTGTCAAGAGACACGTCCATGTGTTGTCTCAGGTAAGTATTTAATTTTGCCAAGTCAAGAACACGGTCACTGACACGCCCGTGTGCAGGCCGTGTCACTTAAAAGAAATAACTTCTCATCGAACACGGTCTGAGACACGGGGAAGTCACCCCCGTGTCATTTAAACATCACCCCGTGTCACTTAAACACCCCACGTGTTCAATCCCGTGTCTCCCCCTCAAGCACAACACGCCTATAGAACACGGCCGTGTTGTGGGCGTGTCACTCAAAAACTTTAAGAATCCAGGTCCAGGCCATTTCCTCACTTCAGAAAAATCCCAATTCCTCTCAATCTCTCTCAAATCCCTAGCTTTTCCAGAAATTCTATACTCATTTCGGCCAATCCCAATCCATTAAACCACCAAACCCCTTGTTTAACCACATTGCCCTATTTCCTCACATCAGCACACACAGTTCAGAAGTTTTTGTTTTCAATTGCAAACTGTTACTTACTTCGCCCAGAGGTATGTATTCATTCTTCATTTTTAGTTTATCACTTCTGTCTGTTTTGATTGAGAAGTATTGTTGCGCTTTACTTGTTTTATTTAGTATAGGAATTGGGGGAAGGTTGATCCTTCTTGCAATTAATGTTACTTAACATTGCTATTGATTCCTATTGCTGTTGGAAAATTTGCTGCTGAGAGGGAATTTCACTGTTGCTGTGGGATGGATAGATGTTACTATTCGTAGCATTTCTGCATTAATTCTGCTATACCATTTGCTTTCCCCAATTGCTAATTGAAGGAACTTGTGATTTCTCTAATTTTTCTTTGCAAGCACTGGGAATTGAATTTTTATGAATTTTTTTAGTTTATTATCAATGTTGAACTCACTATAGACACTGCTATTGTTATTTATTGCTGTGCGAATGAACAATGATTGCTCGTGTAAAGTTATCATTGATAAACCTTGCTGTGGGGAAGTTAAAATTTGATATTATTACCTGGTTGCTGTGGGATATCTGCTGATTGACTATGCAATTTGGGGGACATTACTGATTGATTTGGTTGTGCTCATTGTTAGTTTAAGATTTATTGCATGTTAATAGGTTAGTTAATTACATGTTTTTAGGAATGAGTCAGTGTTATAGTGAGATAAGACATGGCCAATTTTAGATGATTGCTGTGGGATTTCTGCTGGCTCACTGTTAAAAACTTGGGAATTGAAATTGCTATCATTCCCTTGTCAAAACGGACTTGGTTTTGATGTTGTCAACTGCTACTTGAGGAAGTAGGATTATCCCCTACAGCAGGTACTGCTGTTCTAGGAATGCTTGCTGATTTACTGTTTTAAGGCTTGCTGTTTTACCATATAGACATGCATTTTCTCATTTTGAAATTGGCCAATGTTCTGCAACAACTGAATTTTGCATGCATGTTCTGTTTTGTGGTACCACTCTTGTGTGCTCATTTGTCCATGTTTGGTGACTCACTTATTAAATTTGTTTTTCCAAGACACCAACATGACAAAGCGCACTGATGACGCACAACCCCGCAGGGAGAAATTACAAACAAGGAAGAATCGTCCCAACCCTCCGGAGTCACCATCTCCTCCAGCTAAGAAGAGGCGATCAGGAGCCACTGACACGTCTGTCCACCCCTTCCTCCGCTTTCAAGGTGCGGAGCATAAGGAGAGATTAGCCAAACTCTCCACCAAGTCATTTGAGCCCAGCCGATACCCGGTATGGCTAGTGTTGCAGGAGCTCGAAATTGACGAGGAGATTCGCCAACTACTCAGTCCAGGACAATGGGGCAATGTCTTCGAGCTCCAGGAACCCGCTTACAGAGAACTCACCTTGGAGTTTCTCGCCACTGTAGAGATCAACACCACTTTCACAACTACCAACACTACGTGGTATGAGCCAGACAGTATCAGGTTCCGTCTCGGCTCGTTCATGCATAGCATGAACCTTCAGGAGTTCACTGAGGCAGCAGGGTTAGCTGGAGAGCAACCTATAGCACTCCGACCACAGGACACATTCTTGCTGGACTGGTCCTTCACCAGCGAAGACCCGGCAGAATGCTGGCAAGAAGTGAGCACTGAAGCCACTTATGAAGCTAAACAGTCCAAGGCATCTACCCTTCGGTCACCAGCACTAAGATACATCCACAAGTTGCTAGTGCACTCATTGAACGCGAGAAGGGAGAGCACAGGCGTCGTGAGTAAGAGGGACCTCTTCTATCTCCAGTGCATAAAGGAGAAGAGACATTGCCACCTGGGGTATGCCTTCCTGCAGCTGGTCAAGGGTTATCTCCAGTGAGGCAACTTTGGAGCCATAGGCGGAGGTTCTGTCATCACCCACCTCGCTCGCAACTTGGATGTTTTGGGTGACGAGTCCACCCTCACGGTCGCCTGTCGACCTTTACCCCTGGGCATGGACACCCTGAAAGCCATGGGGATGGTGGAGCACCGCACTGACGGCCAGGGCACTTACTTTGCCCTAGTCGGTGCCCCTCCAAGAGCTATACCTGGCAGTCCACAACCTGCGGAGCCAGAAATGGAGGCCCCGGTGACCGATGCACCACCACCTGAAGAACCACCGGCAGCTAGGCCAAGCACATCCGCACCTTCCCGCCACAACCATCTCCTGGTGTCCCGTCCACCGAAGCTGACGATGAAAACAGGAAACCAACAGCCCTTGAAAGGCTGTTGGCTCGGATAGAAGTTGAAGTCGATGGCACCAGAACCTGAGCCAACCGTCTGATTCAGGACAACCAACGGGCGCGTTATCATAGGCATCAGTGGATGTCCTATGAGCTGGCACATCACCAGTGGGTGCAATCCACTCTACAGATGATGTGTCAGTCCTTGGGACTCCAGCCTCCACCTCCACCTCGTCCGCCCACCTTTCAGGAGCCAGCGGACGATGCCAACATCACCCCCGCAGTAGAGCAGATTCGCCCACCGCGCACCTCATCCCGACCTCCACGGTCCGACTCTCCACCGTCAACTGACCAACCTTCTAACGCACCATCAAAGGAGTAGTTTAGACTGTTTTCTAAATTTCTTTTCATTCATTTATATTTCAATGCCTGTTTGATTCTGTTTCTGCATTCACCATTTATTTGTGTGCTGGTCATTGTGGACAATGCATTTATTTTTTCTTCTTATCCTTATCCCCATTCATTGTGGACAATGCATGATTTAAGTGTGGGGGGTAGAATTGTATAGGACTAGAAGTAGGTATATGCATTTGAGTCCTCTGGCATGTGGAACGGGAATGTTGTACCTCTGGAATCTCCTGGATGACCTGTTTTTAAATTGTTACTTAAGTCTTTTTATGCTTAGTATTCTACTTTGAAGCTTGCTGCATTAAGAAGTAACTATTGAGGTGTAATGGACTTAGGAGTGCTAGAAATCAGTTTACACTTGCTAAACTTAAAGTTTGTAGTTAGAATACCCTGTGCTGAATACTCGTCTTTCATTGTTGTTTTAGTAAAAAAAAAAAAAAAAAATTAATTGTTTTAGAGTGGTGATCCATTGTGAGCATAGTGGGGCTCTGCTCCTCTACCTTCTGTGCCTGAAACTGGAGAAGGATATGAGTATGCCAATGAAGCATAACTAGTTGAATGTGGGTTGCAGGCAATGGCTAGACACCACATCCTAGGACCCCTAACTATGCAATGCAAGAAAAGAAAAGAAAAGAGAAAAAAAAAAAAAAAAGAGAAAAGAATAAGACTTGAGTTCTTAGTTTTGAGTATTGTTGTTTTTGTCTATAATTAGAACAGAGTAATAAGCACAGGGTAATTCTCTCTAGATACTGAGAATGTAGCTAAGGCAAACTTTTAAGCAATGACTGAGTCCATAAACTAAAGTAGAAACTGAATAGTGCAGCTGCTCATTGTAGGGTGTCTTGCATAATTTTTTGTAGAAATGGAATTGTCCGTCCAGGGAGAGCACCTAAGGCACATGTTCTAGCTTACATTGCTTGAGGACAAGCAAATGATTAAGTGTGGGGGAATTTGATACTTGTCTTTTAGGACTATAAAAACCATGCTTTAATATTGAATTCTTACCTGCATTGTGAGCAAATCCTCTCTAAACTTGATGTTTAATACATAAATTGGTGTTTACAGGTATTAAGATGTGTAATCAGGAAATAAGAAGAATTTGGAAGCAATCCATGGAGCAAATGGCAAGGAAAGCAGCCTCACACCAAGTTTTTATGTAGACACGGGAAGGAACACGGCCGTGTCTACCCCGTGTCTAGCACCCAGCATTGGCTACTCAGGTCTAAGGGCAAACACGGCTTCAGACAAGAAGGAACACGATCGTGTTCAAGGCCGTGTTGAACAGGTAGAGGATGCACATTAGTGACACGCCCAAGGGCAGGAGGAACACGGGCTGGGACCAGAGAAGAACACGGCCATGTATGGGCCCGTGTTCGATGACTAGGAAAGCAACATAAGTGACACGCTCATGTCCAGTCATGGAACACAGCCGTGTCAGAGCCGTGTTCGAGCTATTTCTGACTAGAAGACCTAATTCTGCACAAGTATAAAAGGAAATCTGATGCATGGGATTGAGGAGGCCGTACTTAGGAAGAAAAGAAGAGACAAGCTAAAGCAAGGAGAGGAGCAATTGGGACTCGATCTTCATCCAGTTTCTTCTTCTTCTTCTTCTCATATTATGTTTAACTCTATCTATTTGCTTTTATTGAATTCAGTTATGAGTAGCTAAATTCTTAGTGTTAGGGGTTTGATGTAATTCAATTGTAATAAGGTTTCAAGACTGAATGAACTTGTTTTAGTACAACTCCTCTTGTTGAATGGAATTTACTGTTATTAATGCCTTTAAATGCTTAGCTACCATTTGAATGGTTAAAAGATTCATTTCGATACTAGGAATAGTAAGATCCGAATGTGCTCTGTGAATTCTGTCCTAAATTGAGTTAATCTAGGAATAGATAACTTCGTTTAGGTGGTCTTAGATTAATTTCCTAGAACTTAATCACCTAGATCAATTAATTGTGTCAAGGAATTGGACAAGTAATTGGTATAGGGAGGATTGTTTCACCAAGGAATTGAGTTCAATCATATTAAGGAAATAAACCGACAACAAAGGAATTTTAACTGAAATAAGTAGTTCAGTATTGTTTCTGAGATTACCTTGTCTATGAGGTAATCGAATTTGCAAGTGAATGAAATCAACCCCTAACCTTTCTCATTCTTATTATCAATCTCACATTAAATTGTTTTTTGAAGATTGTTTACGATATTGTTCGAGTTTTGTTACTTAGTTAATTGCAGCTGCTTATCCTTGGGTTGCCTTCAATCCAAAGTGTTATCTGTTCCAAATAGAATCTTTATTGGTAAAATTGGTAGTTGCTAGCCTTAATCCTCGTGGGAACGATACTCTACTCATCATTATATTACTTGTGTGACCCGGTATACTTGCCGGAAAAAGTCCCATCATTAGGCATGTTTTAGAGCATGTTCCAGCTGAAGAAAATGAGCTGGCATATTTTAGAAACAGGTATTCTACCAGTTTCTCAATTCTTCTATCAGTGGAAGTTGTTTTGAATCTTTCTTATCATTTAGGGCGAAATAGTTTTTTTGGCTCTATGTTCTTCTACTTATGAAAAATAATGGTATCCATCATATTGTTTAAGCTTGAATGAAACTCATTATTGTTAATGCTTGCAGTTGAAACATTTATCATCTCCTATTTCATTTTTCTTTGTTAACAGTCCAAGCTTGTTAGCTATGATACTCAACTTTCCAGCAATCATTATTTATGACCTAATGATTTTTCCCCCATAAACACATTAGAGACATATTTCGGATTTTGATGCCTCAGTTTTGAGGTCACTGTATATCTATTTGCTTGGATTGCATCACCTTGATATCTTATTCACTGATTACATCCTTCCTCTTTAAACCCTAGATGACAGGATTTATCAATTTTATTATCTTTGAATATGTATACTAATAGACTTTATCCGGCAAGTGTACCGAGTCACACAAGTAATAATAGATGAGTAGAGTATCGTTCTCAGGGATTAACGCAAGCAACTATCAATTTCTCCAACACTAGTTCTATTTGGAAGAAGAAACACTTTGGATTGAAGGCAGCCAAAAAATGACTACTGCGGTTCACTAAGTAACAAAATTCAAATGAATACGTAAGCAACTTAAATAGCGATTTAACAGTGAGATTGATGATAAGAATGAGAAGGTTAGGGGTTGATTTCATTCGCTTGCAAATTTGGTTACTTCATAGACAAAGCAGCCTTGGAATAAGTACTTAACTAATTATTCCAGTTACAATTCCTTTGTTGTTGGTTACTTTCCCTAATGTGATTGAACCCAATCCCTTGGTGAAACAATCCTCCCTATCCCAATTAATTGTCCAATTCCTTGACACAATTAACTAGTCTAGGTGATTATGCTCTAGGAAATTAATTCAAGACCACCTAAACTAAGTTATCTATTCCTAGATTAACTCAATTCAGAACAGAATTCACAGAAGCATATTCGTATCTTACTATTCCTAGCATCGAAACAAATCTTTAACTATTCAAATGAAGACCAGTCATTTAAACGCATTAATAATAGTAAATTTCATTCAACAAGAAGAATTGTACTAAAACAAGTTCATTCAGTCTTGAAACCTCATTACAAACAAATTACATCAAACCCCTAACATTAAAAGTTTAGCTACTCATGACTGAATTCAATAACATTAAACAGATAAAATTCAACATAGGATGAGAAGAAGAAAAACTAGATGTAGATAGAGTCCCAATTGCTCCTCTTCGTGCTCTAGCTCCTTTCCTCCTTTTCTTCCCAAGTACGGCCCCCTAATTCGATGCATCAGATTCCTATTTATACTTCTGTGGAATTAGGTCTTCTCATCAGAAATAGCTCGAACACGGCTCTGACACGGCCGTGTTCTATTTCAGGACTTGGGCGAATCACTTAAGGTGCTTTCCTGGTCATCGAACACGGGACCAGACACGACTGTGTTCTTCTCTTTTCTCTGCCCGTGTTCCTCAAACATGGTTTGTGTTCTCTATTTGCTCTGGGCATGTTCTCTATTTGTACACTCTGCCTGATTAACACGGCCTCGCACACGGCCGTGTCTGTCCATAAGCTTAAGCAGCAGCTTCTGGGAGTTAGACACGGGGGCAACACAGTCGTGTTCCTGCCCGTGTGCATATCAAGACTTCATAAAAGGTTGGTTTCCTTGCATCTTGTTTCATGGATTTCTTCCAAATTCTTCCTTTTTCCTGATTAAACATTCTTGGTACCTGACAACACCAATTCATGGATTAAATATCATGCTTAATTAGGATTTGCTCACAATGTAGGTAGGAATGTAGTATTAAAACATGGTTTTTTACAGTCCTAAAAGACAAGTATCATATACATTTCTTGACTGCAATATTATTTCCCCTACTGTTCTAGGCTGCCCTTAGATTGACACAACTGGACAGAGTAGCAGAGCGTTTGTCTCGATATGTTATGCAGAATCATGAAGTAATGGGTAAGTTTAAGGAAAGGTGAATGCAGAGAATTCACCACCTATTCTGCAAGTTTCTGTACATGAAGTTGTACATGCTGGATATTTTATCTTGTATTTGTTTTCTTCTGTCCACTCTCTTTTTATTTATTTTTAATGGAATAAGGTGTTAATACTTACTTTTGGCCAGTGAAGGGGATGGATTTGGTGAGGGAATTGGAGAAAGACCTGATAATTGCAAATGTCATCTGCATGGTAAGCATTTAAAAGTGTCAAATGTCAATAAATTACGTTATTTACTGTTACATTTTTGCTCTGTCTTAACTCTTACTGCATTCTTTTCAACTGTTTCATAGAATGGAAGGAAACACTAAACCTCATCCATGAGTGAGGTATCAAGGGATCTCATCGTAAATTCTTTTTCAAAATAGAAACAAGCTCTTGTGGTATTTTCCTCTCTTTATGTACCTACCATTAATATTGAGTGTTGTCTGCATCTTCTATGTTTTGCTTTGCCCTTTTCCATGACTCATTTTAATATTCTTTTTCTCCTTATTTATTTATTTTATTTTCATTTCACTAACTGNCTCTTTGTATGGAGGACTCGAGTTATCTCCATAGCCATCTTCGGTGCGGCTACCCCTAGCTCAGTAGTGGAGGAAGTTAGTTGAATTAGAATGGACCTCAAAACATGTTTGGCATCGTACTCTGAAGATATGACAACCCAAGCAAAACATTCAAAATGATATCTAATTCTATGATCATTATAAAGCAATTTGGCAAGGGTGGTCTTTCCTAACCCACCCCTACCAAATATAGAAATTACCCGACAATGGCTATTCCCCTTCAATAATAAGCTTGATAGCTGGTGCACATGGGAATCCAGTCCCACAATTTGAAGTTCGCCAAAATTGAAGTAAGTCTCGCACACTTTCCACTGCCTTTTGTTAGTGCGATCTCCCTCACTTAATGTTTTTACTCCCCATCTTTGTAGACTTGTAGTCATTTCAGAAATTTCTTTTTCTCAATTTTAGACATCACTTTTTCTCAATTTTAGACTGCTATTCCTTCTACTTTACCTTGTTTTAAATGGTAGAACATAATTTGTTTTATGGAGGCTACATTCCTTAACTCCCTGAAAGGATACTGTCACATATATGAATCTTTGTAGTGAAATCAGTTTTGAGATGGTTACTAAATTTAGTGCATAGGGCTCTTCTTTTGTCCCGTGCAACTTCACAGCCAAAATTCAGTTGGTGTTTAAATTAGTCTTGGACCACTAGAACAATAATTTAGGTCTTCATATTTGAAACTTCACATTTTCCGAAAACTTCTATGATGTGGGCCTCTCCTTCCAATAAGTTTAGAACTTGATTAAGATAGATTGGCCTGTCTTTTAGAATTTGAGCTTTTGGTTATGCATATACAGTTAGTTGTTTTCTTGATCCATTTCAAAAAATTTCCTTCATGCCTGCACTTCAACGAAATTTTATTTTAGTTGTATTTAATCATTATGAGATGAATGTATTCTTCATGCATCTTACTAAAATCTTTCGTAATAACCTTTCTACAGGACTTTGATCCAGTTAGGCATGTTTTAGAGCATGTTCCAGCTGAAGAAAATGAGCTGGCATATTTGAGAAACAGGTATTCACCAGTTTCTCAATTCTTCTATCAGTGGAAGTTGTTTTGAATCTTTCTTATCATTTAGGGTGAAAGAGTTTTTTTGGCTCTATGTTCTTCTGCTTATGAAAAATAATGGTATCCATCATATTGTTTAAGCTTGAATGAAACTCATTATTGTTAGTGCTTGCAGTTGAAACATTTATCATCTCCTATTTCATTTTTCTTTGTTAACAGTCCAAGCTTGTTAGCTATGATACTCAACTTTCCAGCAATCATTATTTATGACCTAATGATTTTTCCCCCATAAACACATTAGAGACATATTTCGGATTTTGATGCCTCAGTTTTGAGGTCACTGTATATCTATTTGCTTGGATTGCATCACCTTGATATCTTATTCACTGATTACATCCTTCCTCTTTAAACCCTAGATGACAGGATTTATCAATTTTATTATCTTTGAATATGTATACTAATAGACTTTATCCGGCAAGTGTACCGAGTCACACAAGTAATAATAGATGAGTAGAGTATCGTTCTCAGGGATTAACGCAAGCAACTATCAATTTCTCCAACACTAGTTCTATTTGGAAGAAGAAACACTTTGGATTGAAGGCAGCCAAAAAATGACTACTGCGGTTCACTAAGTAACAAAATTCAAATGAATACGTAAGCAACTTAAATAGCGATTTAACAGTGAGATTGATGATAAGAATGAGAAGGTTAGGGGTTGATTTCATTCGCTTGCAAATTTGGTTACTTCATAGACAAAGCAGCCTTGGAATAAGTACTTAACTAATTATTCCAGTTACAATTCCTTTGTTGTTGGTTACTTTCCCTAATGTGATTGAACCCAATCCCTTGGTGAAACAATCCTCCCTATCCCAATTAATTGTCCAATTCCTTGACACAATTAACTAGTCTAGGTGATTATGCTCTAGGAAATTAATTCAAGACCACCTAAACTAAGTTATCTATTCCTAGATTAACTCAATTCAGAACAGAATTCACAGAAGCATATTCGTATCTTACTATTCCTAGCATCGAAACAAATCTTTAACTATTCAAATGAAGACCAGTCATTTAAACGCATTAATAATAGTAAATTTCATTCAACAAGAAGAATTGTACTAAAACAAGTTCATTCAGTCTTGAAACCTCATTACAAACAAATTACATCAAACCCCTAACATTAAAAGTTTAGCTACTCATGACTGAATTCAATAACATTAAACAGATAAAATTCAACATAGGATGAGAAGAAGAAAAACTAGATGTAGATAGAGTCCCAATTGCTCCTCTTCGTGCTCTAGCTCCTTTCCTCCTTTTCTTCCCAAGTACGGCCCCCTAATTCGATGCATCAGATTCCTATTTATACTTCTGTGGAATTAGGTCTTCTCATCAGAAATAGCTCGAACACGGCTCTGACACGGCCGTGTTCTATTTCAGGACTTGGGCGAATCACTTAAGGTGCTTTCCTGGTCATCGAACACGGGACCAGACACGACTGTGTTCTTCTCTTTTCTCTGCCCGTGTTCCTCAAACATGGTTTGTGTTCTCTATTTGCTCTGGGCATGTTCTCTATTTGTACACTCTGCCTGATTAACACGGCCTCGCACACGGCCGTGTCTGTCCATAAGCTTAAGCAGCAGCTTCTGGGAGTTAGACACGGGGGCAACACAGTCGTGTTCCTGCCCGTGTGCATATCAAGACTTCATAAAAGGTTGGTTTCCTTGCATCTTGTTTCATGGATTTCTTCCAAATTCTTCCTTTTTCCTGATTAAACATTCTTGGTACCTGACAACACCAATTCATGGATTAAATATCATGCTTAATTAGGATTTGCTCACAATGTAGGTAGGAATGTAGTATTAAAACATGGTTTTTTACAGTCCTAAAAGACAAGTATCATATACATTTCTTGACTGCAATATTATTTCCCCTACTGTTCTAGGCTGCCCTTAGATTGACACAACTGGACAGAGTAGCAGAGCGTTTGTCTCGATATGTTATGCAGAATCATGAAGTAATGGGTAAGTTTAAGGAAAGGTGAATGCAGAGAATTCACCACCTATTCTGCAAGTTTCTGTACATGAAGTTGTACATGCTGGATATTTTATCTTGTATTTGTTTTCTTCTGTCCACTCTCTTTTTATTTATTTTTAATGGAATAAGGTGTTAATACTTACTTTTGGCCAGTGAAGGGGATGGATTTGGTGAGGGAATTGGAGAAAGACCTGATAATTGCAAATGTCATCTGCATGGTAAGCATTTAAAAGTGTCAAATGTCAATAAATTACGTTATTTACTGTTACATTTTTGCTCTGTCTTAACTCTTACTGCATTCTTTTCAACTGTTTCATAGAATGGAAGGAAACACTAAACCTCATCCATGAGTGAGGTATCAAGGGATCTCATCGTAAATTCTTTTTCAAAATAGAAACAAGCTCTTGTGGTATTTTCCTCTCTTTATGTACCTACCATTAATATTGAGTGTTGTCTGCATCTTCTATGTTTTGCTTTGCCCTTTTCCATGACTCATTTTAATATTCTTTTTCTCCTTATTTATTTATTTTATTTTCATTTCACTAACTGTTTAAAGTATGTTTAATGAGAATTTTGATCTGTTTCACAGGATGAGGAGGTAATTTCGCAAAATAGTAGGTAGTTTCCTGCCCACCTCCCCCCCCCCCCCCGGCCGCGGGGCCGAGTATATTTATCATTCTTTTAGCACTAATGAATTACAGTGATCTGTGCCTTCAAATACCTAAATCTAAGTTTAGGCAGTGCTTATTAAGAACATTGGCATACCATGAAATTATGGACTTTCAGCTAGATAGAAAGGTAAATTTTGGTTCTTCCTATTGCTTATCTTATCCTGATGAAGTAAATAATATTTCCTCCATTATGCTTTTTTCTCTATATGCTTTGAGCAATCAAATACTATTCATTTCTCTATATCCAAAATCTAGGTCCATATTGTCATGCTGTTAGCCTATGAAGCTTATATTTTAAAAAAAAAAAAATTTAGTACATCATTTCCATCTTCAAAAATTTGCAGAAGATACCTCATGGAATACAACAAAACCCCTGCATGATAAATTAGTTCTTATAGATTTTTTGTCACAGCTTTTGGGACGGGGTCTCAACCTTTAGTAATTTGTAAGGCAATTCTTTTAAGAAGGAATTTTGACAAGGTCAAGCTGCATTGGGGTTGGTTCAATTTATGAATGGAAGCAGGTAAAAACTAAATTTTAGATGGCAGCAATAGAGATAAAAAGAGAGGAGGATTCGACCTTGTGGGGAAATAATAGTGTTACTGGACATAATAGATGACTTAAAATCTTGGACATAAAATGACAATAAAATTAAAAAACAAAAAAGGAGAAAAAGATAGAGCGTCTGAACTTATACATGGAATAAAAATGTTAAGCCCCGCCTTTTTTTCCTCACTTTTCTACGATTACAGCATGACATCTCCCATTTTATTAGCCCTTCAGAAAAGGATCTGACAATCAACATTGGAAGTTATAGAAAATCTGAATTTGCTTTTGTGGACTTCAGCAAAGCACTACTCATTCTATATTTCAATATGTATCTGATTTGGAGACTGGGAAGTTATTCATGATTACAGAATCTATAGTTGGTTGATCTATGTTAATCAGTCTGATACAATTGGTGGATTTTACATCTCAGGACGCAGCTGCCCAAACTTCAAATAAGTGCAATGATGGCATCTCCTGTAGTCCAGGTGAACCTCGGGAACTTGTTTCAGATGCAAGAACCTGCAACAATTCTTCATCCAGTTCTGTAGAAGAACTACGTGGTTCATCTTCTAGGGAGGAATCTGCAACCGACAGCTCACTGGTTGAAACCATGGGAACTACTGGTTTACCAAGTAGAGAATCTCATGATCCAGTTAATGAAGCTAGAAAGGAAGAAAACATAGCATTGAGCATTGACTCACCATGGTACCATCTCCGCAAAGAAGCTACAGCATTTGTTTCACAAACCCTTAAAAGAGGACGCAAGAATCTTTGGCATCTCACTACTAGTCGTTTGTCGGTATTGCTTTCTTCTGCGGCAGCTTGTTCCACTAGCATTCACCAGTTCTTGAAAAATTATGAAGATCTGAGTGTCTTCATTTTTGCTGGGGAGGCCTTTTGTGGAATTGAAGCTGCTGAATTCAGGCAGAAGTTGAAGGTTGTCTCTGAAAACTATTTCATAGCTTTTCACCGACAAAATACACGTGTAAGTCATCTTGAGGCTTTTCATCTTTCATAATTGTAAGAATTACATCATGTTGATTGCAATAGTATTACATCTCATGCCATACAATGCCTTGTATAATATGGAGAGATAATATCTCATGCCATATGCATCAAATGGAGTGCATTTTATAATGTTTAGAGCACAAACAAAATGTGGTAAGATGTGTCCTTTATCGCCATGGTCTCACAAATCCATCGATGTTATTGCAGATATCAATAAGTTATCTCAACAAATAAAAGACTATCTTTCATTAGATTAGACAAAAAAAACTAACTTTCCTCCATAGTAAATAGCATACATAATTGACATAGCGTATTAGAATTAGTTCAATATGAACTACTTACTCTTGTAAGATTATGCTAAAATGAAGCTAATATAACTTATATAATTACATATTTCAATAATATCTAGTAATATTAAGTAAGATAAGATAATATAACTTCAATCATATATAACTTTAATTTTATAAAGAGACTTGCTTTCTCTTTTCAGGCACTTAAAATGGTTTTGGAGAAAGAAACTTGGTTAAGGTTACCTCCAGATACAGTGCAAATTATCAGTTTTGTTGGACTTATTGGTGATAGAGCACCATTGATTACTTCATCTAATGGTAAACCAATTAATTCCAAAGCAATACATTCCAATAATCCAGTGAACTTGGTTCACACCAGTGCAAGGAAGAGTGGGTTCTCTCAGTGGCTTAGAAGTGGAAACCCATTTTTGCAAAAATTATCAACCTCCAAAGAAGGTCATGGTTATCCCCAACCTAATGGGTCAATTTATGGTGACTTTGATGGAAGTTCAAGCAACGATTTTCATGGTGATAAAGTCACACCTAGAAAGAAAGATTCCAATCAAATGAATGGAGCTTATTCTGTTTCAGAAGATGAGAATGAGGATCTTCTTGCAGACTTTATTGATGAAGAGAGTCAATTGCCAAGTCGAATTTCAAAACCACATCATTCAAGAAGTCACTCTGCACATAGTAATGATGAAGAAAATACTGCACAAACTGGATCTTCTCTATGTCTATTAAGGTGAACTGTTTTCCATACCATATTAGCAAAAGTGATTATTGTATTCCACAATATTTTGATTATGTTGTTTTGCAATGGTTGTATTGAGATACTGCATATCTTTTACATGTTAGATCTATGGATAAATATGCAAGGCTTATGCAGAAATTAGAAGTAGTAAATGTTGAGTTCTTTAAGGTATGCTCTTTTACCCTTTGATAGTTTGCACTTCTATATATTCCTTTATTTATTCAGCTTACAGATACATGGTTGATGGTGCTTTCATTTCTCCTCTAAATTCTTTTTCCTGATTCAGTATATTGTTGCAGGGAATATGCCAGTTGTTTGAGATTTTTTTTAACTTGTATATGAAACATTTGGTCAGCAAAACACTAATTCAAGTGGAAAAGGCTCAACCCACTCTCTTAATTGTAAGTGACATGATTTGTATTGCATACTCAAACATTGATTTCTTAGGATTGCCACATTTAAATTTGAAGTGTTTAATAGTTGGTGATTGCATCTAACTTTGACATGTAGACCGGCTGAGAACAGCCTTATCCAGAATAAACCAAGATTGTAAGCAGTGGATAAAATCCCAGTCATCCTCACCCACATCCTTGAGTACATCATTTGTACATGCATAGGTGACACCTACTAGCCCTCCCAGTCACTCCTCAGGAACATCTTTGGGTCTCAAGGTATGTGTGTGTGTGTTTTTTTTTTCCGTATTAAGGTATTCACGTGAATAAAATTGTCATACCCTGTACATCCCCTTCACTGCATAGCAGCTGCTTAAAATTGTTGATTACTTTTTCCTTTCATGAGGATTTAGAAAATTCCACGTGGATATTAACTGAAGGTGATTCATTTTCTGAATTTTGGCCCAAAAAAAGAATGCCATATTCAAATTTGGTTGAATGGATATATTATATCTGACTTTTGACTGCAACTTGCATCTTATCCTCCACCTTCCCACCTTTGGTGGGTATTCTGTCTCTATTTACTTGTCTGTGCTACATTATATGGTAGAAAAAAGATTATGCAATATGAGACATTTGATATCAAGGAAGATTATGTTTTGTTCTCACCCATCTTGCTATATGTCCTTGAAGTCTGTGCTGGCATGTAAACTATGGACTTTTTCTTGGTTTGTGTAATTTTGAATTAAGGATGAAACTGTGTAGTATATGCACGTGAATATATAACTTGAACATTATGTTGCAGGAAAGATGTGTTGCAGTTGACACTTTATCTCTTGTTGCTCAAATATTGAATATATCAAAAGCTCATCTCCAATCAATGCTCTTGCAAAGTAATGCAACTATTTTGAGGATTTCTATGTGCATCTGGTATGTGAAATATTTAATATTTTAGTTATGGTGTTTAGGGGAAAGCTGTGTCCATAAAAACACGAGTATTCTATTGGAAGGAAACTTACTCAAAAATAACTAAACTCTTAAACTCTCTAATGCAACTCACTTAAGGAGAAGAATAAGCTTCTTATTGAAAATACTCTCAGATTTCTTGTTTGATAAAAACAACTTACAAGTCTCCCTATTTATAGGAGAATACAATTAACATACACCACATACATAATAAAAGCTAATGGCTTTGGGAGATGAGTCATTCATATTAAAAAATTAGTCACTTGACTTGGAAATGAGTCTTCTATCTTAGAATTGGCTTATCTGACTTGGAGATGAGTCAACATGCACTAACTAGAAAATTCTAAGAATTTCCTTGTAAATATCTTTCACTTTATTTGGGTCTTAGGCTTTTGATTATGGATTGGATCAAGTTTATAATTCAACATATTCTTCTGCAGAGTAACAATACATAAATTTAAACATGTATTTAGTGGTGTTCATGGCAGTAAGGCTACATGTTTTAAGAATTATTTATGCTGGCTTAGGAGTGAAAGACAACAGAATTCATTAATACCCCTTTGTTTAAGCCTTTTCTAGGCACACTTTGTCCGTTTATGATACAAGGTGTTGACTTCCCGTTAAAGACCATGTTGGGACTGTCTTGTTCATATAATTATTTTTGGGGCTAATTTGTTGCATATAAAGTTTCAGAGTATAGTTTCCTCCTCTCGCTCACAACGACAGCCACTGCACTCCCAAGCCTCTCCTAAACCGAAATTCACTAGTAGTAAGGGCATTTTGAGATAGGAGCCAAAGATGCAATTTCACCTTCTCAGGAGCTTTACACTTCCATATCCACGTTGCTGCCCAAGCATTATCATGGTTACTCTCCCCAGAGCGCAGCCGCTCAAAGCCTGAATTAGCAGCATAAACACCATTTACTTTACCACCCCACACAAGGACGTCAGTGGCTGTATGAAATGTCGATGAAAGCATGGCCATAATCGCATCAACTATATGGTTAGGGAACACTATGTGAAGTTGGCTTAAATTCCAAGAATGGTTGATAATAATATCACTCACACGTCTGTTTGTATCCTCTTCCTCAATACAATTAATCTGGGAACATTTTCAGTCCATAAAGCCACATTTTCTCCATTCCCGATTCTAAATTGAAACCCTTCTTGTAGCCAAGGAATGGACTTAAGAATAGATTGCCAAACATACGAAGCCCCTTGCAGAGTTTTATGGTCCAAAATATTATCATTTTTGATATACTTGTGAGCAAAAATCTCCACCCAAAGCTTTTTCTAATAATACTCCAAGACAACTTTCCCAAGAGAGCGACGTTCATAAGCCTCGAAGATTTCACTCCTAAACCTCCAAGCCTCTTAGGGAGAGTCACAGTCTCCCATTTCACAAGATTAAACCCACGACCACTTCTCTTTCCATTCTAAATGAAGCGTCTAATAATGCCATCCATCTGAGAGCAAACACTTTGAGGAAGCCAACAATATTGCATGGTGTAGGTGGGAATAGGCTCTCTAAAAACATATGATAAGCTGCTCTAATTTTTTTAATTACTATTCCCACTACATCACTGTCTCATTCCCACATGATTTTCCCTTTTGCAAAGAGTTGGCATTTCAATTACCTTCGTTTGTTTTCACATTCCATATACCCTTCACTTGCCTTATTCTCAGCTTCTCTTTTTAAAAGGTTGTCTTCCAGACATTGTCCATCTTTGTGCTGTGTTTTTTGGTGAGTGAGCTAGTGGTTTATTGCTATTTCTTATTATTTGTATTTTGAAGGGGCAGAGGGAGGTGTAGTCCTGGCCCTTTGCTTAATCACCTCAATTACTTTATGCTATGACGTAAGTAGTCAAGACTTGAGCTAAAATTTCTCTCATATCTTCTGTATTTCTATCTTATAGTCCCCATTGGTCATGGGTGTTTTCTTTTCTATTGGTAGACACTGTCCAAAAAGGTGCTTATCAGTTCTCACAGTTATGTTGTGACTTGCTTTGAATTTATAGAAAACAAGCCATGTTTTCTAAGTTGATTCATTGCTTGCTTGCTATTGAAAGGAATAAAATTAAAAATAATTCCCTCTCTTTCTGCTATATGTGTCTAGAAAATTAATGAAGATTACTACTTTTATGTTTTTGGATTTCATAAGAATTTAATTTAAAGTATAGTTACATGTTTAATTTTTTAAAATTTGGTTACTGGAAAAATGGCCGAATAAACCCCTCTTCCAAGTTTATTTTTTACCTTGACAGAGGAAATTGAAAGCTTTTGAAACGTTAGGTTGATTTCCCAAGTTACAACTGAAGGATGGGTTATTTAAGCCAAATTAAGAAAATGCCGATGATAAGATCTCAATCTCATAGCTGAGCAACTGTGCAGGTATTGTAAGTTGGTGGGTTTACTTGGCAGCTTATATGAGTGGCTTGGCATGGAATTTGTTTTGGAGTGTGTGTGACTTAGTTATCTGGTTCACTTTATTTCTATTGACTCATTGAGCATGGAAAAGAATTTTTACGTCTTAAAGGAATGGGAAATTGTCTATTCCTAAGAGAAACTTTTGGAAAAGCAAGAATTTTGTACAAGTGACTCAATGGAATAATTCTTCGTTTGTCATTGATATAATTGCCATCGAAGGTTCTAATTGCACCATGGATTTCCTTTGTAATATTTCTTTCTTTGGTTATGCTTTTGCACTCTTGATTAGATTATTTTAGAGCAACAACTGAGAGAATAAAATCTGTCATATTTAGATAGATCATATATCCCTGAGTTTTGCCATTATCTCCTTTACATTATTTAGTTCATCTTGCAAGGCATTCTCTCATGGCTCCAACTCTCTAAATTGCTTTAGCTTCTCATTGTCAACTTGTACCTGCATCACCCTTTGATGGACGGATGTACGTAAACCATCCTTTGTTGAAGCCAAAAGAATCCAATTCGGCATATAGTTCTTAAGATTCTTCCCTCCTTGACTCATACATTGTCTTAAGTGCTTTTGACTTTAGAAACATGCAGATAAAGACTCAGCCCCATTTGAATTACTTTGGGAACTTGTAGCAATTTGCTGCAATTTTTTGATGCTGAAGTTGTAAAAGATATCATTTGTTCGTTTTACGGCATTAGGTTGAAAGGTACATCAGCACTGTTGAGAAATTCAATGGTACCTTTGATCTGTTAGAGAGTATGTTGTTGGTCCATCAAAGTTGGGTCACTCTGGCACTTTTTTTACCAAAGGCATCAATTTTAGACCTTCTTTGCATCCTTTTATACTAGAGAGAGTTTAATGACCCCACAATTGATGAAATTCACACTGGATTTCTCTAATTTAGAAACTTTAATTCTTAACACTTCTTCATTTGTTGTTTCTTTAATACTATGTAATAATAAAGCACGTATATAAGCTGCTGAGTAAACTTTAATGACGATATGGCAGAAGCTAAAAACAAAATCGGCAGCATGTGCTCTTAATTTTTGGGCATCAATTCCCTCTTGAACCATGTACTACATATGGTAGAGAAAGGATTAGAGTAGCTGTGCATTGATATGTACCTATAAATAATGATAGCGAAGCCCATCAATTTGACTACATTCNTAAACCCTTGACTGAACTCACTAAGAAGGAGGCTTTTAAATGGGGACCAGAGGCTCAACAAGCTTTTGAAGCTTTAAAGAGGATAGTCACTACAACTCTTGTTTTGTCCTTACCGGATTTCTCTCAACCATTTGCTTTGGAATGTGATGCTTCGGGTATTGGGTTGGGTGCAGTTCTAATGCAAAATGGTAAACCCTTAGCCTATTTCAGTAAGGCCCTGTCTAGCCATCATCTTTCCAAATCGATTTATGAAAAAGAGTTAATGGCAGTGGTGTTGGCAATTGAAGGGGAATTGGTTGTAGTGGTTTCGGGTCCAGTTTGGAGGCAGGGTGGGGAATTGAGATCGGAGGTCGACAAGGATCCCAAGTTACAGCAGATTATTTCTGACTTGGAAAAAAATGCAGACAGTCGACCAAGTTTTAGCCTTCACAAAGGGGTTCTCCTGCATAAAAACAGAATGGTGATTTCTGCAAAATCCACTCTCATCCCTATTTTGCTAGAAGAATTCCATACTACTGCCACAGGGGTCATTCAGGCTATAATCGAACCTATAGAAGGCTGGCTGGAAACTTGTATTGGAGGGGAATGAAGAAGGCTGTGATGGAGTTTGTTCAAGCTTGTGTCGTCTGTCAAAAGATGAAATATGCAGCCACACTCCCAAGTGGACTGCTGCAGCCTTTATCAATTCCTAATTAGGTATGGGAGGAAGTCTCAATGGATTTCATTATTGGACTTCCAAAATCAAAAGGATATGATGCTATTTTGGTGATAGTGGATAGGTTATCTAAATATGCTCATTTTATTCTACTTAGACACCCCTATTCAGCTAAAAGCATTGCTGCAATTTTTGTGCATGAAGTTGTGAGGCTCCATGGTATTCCCTTGTCAATACTAAGTGATAGAGATCCCATTTTCATTAGTGTTTTCTGGAGAAAGCTTTTTAAACTGCAAGGTACCTTGCTTAAGATGAGTACAGCTTATCACCCGGAGTCGGATGGGCAAACTGAAGTGGTGAATAGGTGTTTGGAGTCATATTTGCGCTGTTTCGCCTCTGAACAGCCCAGCAAGTGGTCTTATTGGTTACCTTGGGCGGAGCTGTGGTATAACACTACATTCCATATATCGACTGGATCTACTCCTTTTGAAATGGTTTATGGACGTAAACCTCCATCTATAGTGAGGTATTTGGAAGGGGAAACCAAGGTAGAAGCTGTGGCTAGGGACCTCAAGGATAGAGATGAAGCATTGAAGCAATTGAAATTTAATCTCAGCAAAGCACAGGAACAGATGAAGTATTATGCAGATAAAAAAAGGAAGAAAATAGAGTTTTCAGTATGAGAGTGGGTTTATCTTAAGCTCCGACCTCATAGGCAATCTTCTGTATCACAGAAAATTTACTCTAAGTTATCTCCTAGATACTATGGTCCTTTTCAGATCATAGAAAAATTTGGAGAGGTGACATATAAGCTTCAATTACCTTCTACTTCGAGAGTTCATCCTGTCTTCCACATTTCTTTGTTAAAAAAGGCTGTGGGACAATTTTCTGCTGCACCAGAATTACCTGAAGACATGGCAGTGGAGGAATCAACAGAACCTGAAAAGGTTTGGGCAGTGCGGGACAAAAAGGAAGCTGGTCTTTTGTCCAAAGAATATCTAATTCAGTGGAAAGGATTAGCAGCTGAAGATTCCACATGGGAGGATGACAGTTTGATGAAGCAGCAATTTCCTCATTTCAGCCTTGAGGACAAGGCTGTTCTTCCTGCAGGGGGTATTGATAGGATTGTGGGCTTTAGTGAGGGGTTGGTTAGAGAGGAAGTGGATCAGTTAGAGGATCCACTGGTTAGGCCCAAAGAGTGGAGGGTATATTCGAGAAAGAAGAAAGGCAAGGGGACTGAGATGTAACTAACTGCATGAGTTAGTTAGAGGAAGCGTGATATGAGGGAGGGAGGTGACAGAGAGGGGGCATTCTGGTTGTAGGTTAATATTGAGTGGGACAGGATTCTCTCTAGTAGAGTAATCTCTGTAGGAGCCCTAGGCTCTGTGAGTGATTCAATTCACTGTTTTCTGAGAATTCTTATCTGTTTCTATCAATATATATTTGTCAAGTTCTGGTTTCTATCACCATGTACTACATATGGTAGAGAAAGGATTAGAGTAGCTGTGCATTGATATGTACCTATAAATAATGATAGCGAAGCCCATCAATTTGACTACATTCCATGTGAGCCATGAAACTAATACTTCCTTCCTTGATGTTAGAATTTAAAAAATTGCAGAGCTCCTAACATTGGTTAATTCAAGAACATGCTAAGGTTTATGTATTCAAGCAGTGAACTTAATAAATCTTTGATTAACATTTATATATTCTAAATCAACTGATTTGGCATTGGAACATACTATAATCCAATAATTCTAATATAGTCAACTAAATTATGAAATTGACATCAACACACAACAATATAAAAAACAAACCTAAATTGCATACTATATGCATAGACCATATAGAATCTCAAGATGAAAAGACAAAAGTGGCAAGAAACAGCTATTGACCAAGCCAATACTTCTATAGTTTCTGCAGCATCTTAATTCTACAAGCTTCAGGTGTTCACTTGTGAAAGTAAGCTGAAAACATCTTTACAGGATAATATTTAAACACTTGTTAAACTGAAGTATTAAGTGTTTGTTGTAGCAAATAAACTCAAATAAGCAATGTGCCCAAATGAATATCCACTTCGTGGTCACAGCGAGAAGATGATGACCAATACAAACAAGCTTACAAAAACAACAAAAGAAAGACAGCACATGAAATCAAACAACATTTCATAACTCAAAATGGCTAAACTTGAAGTGCTCCCTCCAAACCAATACTCAATGCTGCAGTAGCATTCGCTGAAGCAGATCAGAATATTCTGGTAAGAACACCTGCCGCCACATTATTAATAAATAATGCTGAAAGTTAATAAAAGAAATCATGCCACGTTATTCTCAGTCATAGTATTCCAAAGTAACAAATGACTTCTTCTTGATGTTTTCTCTTTCTGAATTAAAAAAAAAAAATGGGTTTTCCTCTTTTGGAAGNAACATTTCATAACTCAGAATGGCTAAACTTGAAGTGCTCCCTCCAAACCAATACTCAATGCTGCAGTAGCATTCGCTGAAGCACATCAGAATATTCTGGTAAGAACACCTGCCGCCACATTATTAATAAATAATGCTGAAAGTTAATAAAAGAAATCATGCCACGTTATTCTCGGTCATAGTATTCCAAAGTAACAAATGACTTCTTCTTGATGTTTTTCCTCTTTTGGAAGAAACTTCCAAACATCTAAAGCACTAAATTCCCATTTTTATCAGTTGAACCACCAAGTTCTTTACTTTATATATATACAAATTCAAATCTAGCTCAGTATTTGCTCTTCCAACCAGCTTAATCTAGCAAACACAGACACAGACATGTATACGTGAAGTAATCTTTATCCTATATATATTTAAAGTCAAACTATAAAAATTACCAAAAATAAAAACTGCTATGACTTATAACCGATTCCGCTACATAACCAACAAATAAATGCTCATCTATTATGTCAACGAGAATGCGAAATATGTTAGTCCAACAGTAACAAATCTAAACAACATCATGTATACCTGCGTTTTGGAAATCATGAGGATTGAATGGAGTTACTTGCACACTTAAAAATGTACAAATTTTTATACAAGTACGTATTAGGTATGCTCCTAGACCGCGCGCGCGGGGGGTGGGGACGAGGAGGAGAGAACTATTTTTAGAATAACCAGTTTATATTCAAAAATTATTTTAGAGCTGGTTATTTAAAAATCTAGAAAAACTTACCAGAGATTAATAATTGAAATCAGAACATGAAAATTAAGAACATAAACCAAATAGTCATTCAAACAAAAGAGATAGATTCTTGCATATATGAATATAACAATTTATAAGGCAAGATTCAGCAAGCTTAACAAGAATAGAACAACAGAGTTAGTTATGCAGTAGTAGATCATATAAAGCAGAATATTAGAGAGAGAAAGGTAGAAAGATTGAGCCCAAAAATTTTATAATGGTTCGACCAATAACAGAGCCTACATCCACTCTCCCAAGGCTGGGGTTCAATTCTCAACAAGGTTATTTGTCCAAGCTTTGTTACAGCACTAGTTTTACAAAGAGCTTAAACAGAAAACTCTCTCTCTCTAATTTCTTACAGAGCTCACTAAAAACTCTCTCTTTCTGTCAAACAAAAACAGAAGTCACTCCCCAAACTTTCAATGAAATCTGTTACAAATTCTTTAAAGAATATAGCACCCACAGCTTTACAACTGTCTCAAAGGATTAACTCATAAGAAGTACATAGTTGGTAGAAGAGATAGATAACTAGTTTCTAACAAAGGGATTTTTCTTCTAGTGATTCAATGGATTCTCTTTTATTTTTCAGACCTTGGGTCTTTGAATTTATAGTAGAAGGTTGAAGATAACTGTTGCAAATTGGCTAGGCTTATGCTTGCTTGATTTGAGGTCTTAATGACATGTTTGAGATCATATATTTGATTAAGAAATAATCTCATCTTTTTAAATATTTTCCTTATATAGCACTTGTTTCCTTTCTTCTTGTTGAATCTTCTCTATTTCAAATTCCTCTAATGGGCTTCCTTCCAACGTAGGAACTACCTGCCTACATCTACCATGTCAAAAGGAAGATTATTGTCCTTCCTTTCCTTCTAAAAATATTAAAGATGTATTATGCAAGCTGCAGTTTATTATCTGAAATGCACTTGTCTTATCTATTATCAATCTAATAAGAGAGAAGCATGCCGTTTGTGTATTTCATATACTGATGCATATCTCATGCGAAGATTCATACCTACAAGCTGTAGAAATTTTACTACCAAGCTACAAAATGCTTGTTCGCATAAGCTCAAACTTCTTTATTAAGCATGATTGTTACATGCATATAACCTTTTATGGTCTGTTAACTATGTTTTTAGATCCCATTGATGATTTACAATATGCATATATGGATATATCTGCAACAATACTCAGTGCCTTCAGAGCACTTACTAATTATATAATGTGTACCCACACACTATAATTCATTCTTGAATGGCAAGGTACTGCAACAAATGAACAGAGAGAAGATAACGGGACGCATCCCTTCTCCAGGTGCAGCAATTGCACATCACATGTAAGCTGAAAGGAGCAGAACTGTTTCGCAAGAGTAGAAGCCACAAATTAAGAGCCAGTAGCCACCTTTGAGACTATGGAACCAAAACTAATAATTAAGTGGAAAATAGGAAAAGCAATACAATTTCCGGTCAGAAGCATAAATTGAGATGCACGCTAGTGAAACGAACAAGACAACCACTCAAGAGAACAGAACAATTACTCAAAGTAAAGCCAACAGTCGAGAACCTCCAACATATGGCATTATGATTCTTATCTTTACTTTCCGTTGATCCCACTTATCTTATTTGAGTAATCGTAGCAGCTGTGGAAACGAAATTTTGATTAAACATGAGGTACTAACACATTTTCTTTTTTGATGAAATTATGAGGCAGAAAACTCGAGGCAAGACCGTCCAGAGGACGTTGGGCTTGGCTATGCCATGAGACTAGATCCAGCCCCCAAGTCCTCCAACCATTCATGCGATGTTAAGCCAAGGTGCGGCAGAGCCATAAAACCCCTGCAGCCCTGAACCGTCCATAGGATGTTAAACTGGGACACGGTAGAACCATCAGGCCCCATGGTCCCAAAATTGCTAGCATGGAAAAAGCAATGATGAACCAAACTGAGGATGTAAACATTCAGTACATACTTCTCTTAATCAGTAAGATAAGGGTCTCTAGCAATCTTTCTTGATTAATGCCATGGCCTGTGAAAATTTTACATAACATATTATGCCTACATCTACAATCTAATTTGAAAATGATGTTACTGCTTGATGGCATGACTAAATTCTACTCTGTAGCTAACAAATTAGCTCTTATTTCTCGTTACCTGCTTAATTATTAAATTTTTATTGCTGACATGGAATGCTTACAATTGCATTTTCTATTGCAAGACAAATTGATAATTGGACGGAATTGAAAAAGTTTACATACCAAACTCTATGTTTTACTACCTAACATGCCTCCAAAGGCCATCAAATGCTTACTTTATAGGGCTTAAACTTCACTCTCAATCCTTTACTCTCTCAAGTCTTTGGACTGGGGGGCAAGTGATGATATCCAGGTAAAACCACTACTACTGCTACAGTAAAATGGACCAAAATGCTCTTGCTCAAGGTATACCTTCTCCCCCTCTAACTTACTTAAGACACTTAACTCATTTCACTCATGGACTCTTGGAACATTCTCTGTCTATATACCTGACCTAACTTGAGCATCAAAGGAGGCACTGGAGCTTTGACTCTGGCCTCCCTTGACAGTATTTTTCCCTTCTATGCAAGTCCCTCAAATGTTGGTCATCAACACCAATGGGACTCCTCCATCTCGAATTCCTCTCCTTAAATATCTCCCTTTGATTTTCCTTTATCTGCTCATGAAGTCCACTATCCTCTTCGTCTAGGTAAGCAAATCTAGAGCCATTTATTTTCCAATTTACACCCTGATTTTTCTCTCCTGAATTACCACCACCTTTTCTACTCAGAATAGGACCCTTATTACGCCTAAATCTCCGTTGTTTTTGCACTAGCATCCATGGACTAAACTTGCAATCATACCACCAATGTTAAAGGCATCCACTACCCCGACTTCTTGAACTAGTTTCTTCTCATTCTTCGGATCCATCTGCACTTCTGGAGGTTTATCAGGACACTCTTCTTTCATATGGCCAAATTTCCCACACTGAAAGCATATTAGATGCACACCCTCATACTTCACGTGGAAATAGTGCCCATTAATACACACACTAGACAGTAGAGGTTTTACCAAATTCACTTCCGCACATAATCTCGCAAATTTCCACCTTGATTGCAAGAAAGTATTTGTGTCCACCTTAAGAGTCTTGCCTACATAATTTCCTAGAGTTTCCAAAATCTTCCTATCATAGCACTACAAGAAAAAAAGCATTTTGGCACGGACAAAAGCCATGAGAAATCACACACAATTTTGTGAGAAACATGTTTTTTACAGACTTTCACAAGCATTTTGGGGCGTGAGAACAACCCGTGTGACAAACTAAATTCCGTTCCGTGAAAAAATTTCTCAAGGAGTATTTTTTGCGTGAGAAATATTGAAAAAAAAAAATTGTGGAATTTCTCATGAATTTTTGTCCATGAGAAATTTTGCAAGTTTTTTTTTCCTGCTAATTTCTTATATCAATNGTCCATGAGAAATTTCGCAAGTTTTTTTTTCCTGCTAATTTCTTGTATCAATACTATAGAAATAACCAAAAAAGGAAAACACAAATTCAAAGAAAAGTTAACAAAAAATCATACGTTATCATATTTAAACAAACTTTATAGAGTTTGATCTTAAACTTGACACATTTTACAATCCAAAAGAAACTAACTCTAAATTAATAAAATTTCTCAACCCTAGAGTTAGATCAAAACAAAAAAATCCCAACAAAATAAACAAATGTAAAGGTTATTTTCTAACTATTCTACACTATAATTAATTTTTTCTAAGATCTGGTACAGAGTTGACATAATTGAATTTAGCTTAGGCTACAATAGTGTAGAGGGCGCAACTATTGGAGTTGAACACCTACGATCGTCTGACATCTGTCATACAAAAGAGTAATTAATTCAACATAAACATCAAACGGGTAACTAAATTAGCTAACCCCTAAACCTAAATCCTAAATCACTAAACTCTAAAACCTTAAACTCCAAACCTTAAGCCTAAACTCCTAACCCTAATCCTAAATCCTAAACCCTAACCCCTAAATGTCTAACCATAAACCCTAAATAAAAAATTAGGCAGAATCTCCCTTAAAACTTGAACAACCCATGAATTATAAATTCCTCATAATTACCTAAGTCAAACTTTCTTATTAAATTAATACAATAAAGTTACCTAAGACAGTCAAAGTTCTAATAAATTTTAAAACATGCAAAAAATATCAAAATTATTCTACACAATTCATACAACAAAAGCCCTAGCAAATTTTAAAGCAATCTAACCAATTCAATCATTAAATTAATATAGTAAAGTTATCTAAAATAGTCAAAAAAAAAATCAATAGATTCTACAACATCTAAAAAAAATAGTACACTCATTCTACACAATTCATACAACAAAAGCCCTAACAAAATTTAAAGCAATATGACCAATTTGATCACTAAATCAATACAATAAAGTTACCTAAATTCGTATACCTATAACAGTCAACAATTCTTCCATCAAAACGAGGTATGCCTAAATCCATAATCACATGGACATCACTCCACAAACAAAAGAAGATAAAACTACAAAATAATCTACCCAAAAATAGAAGAACTTCAAGTTTGGTTTAGAGACAAAAATATAAACCAGAAATCGGTAAAAATAGGCCTCCTCTACTCCAAAGCAAATAAACTGAGCTTGAAGCTCCTTGACGCCGCCAAAAAAAGGTGAAGAATGGCTGGAAAACTGGAATCACACGAGGTAGAGGAGAAAAACCGATGTGAGGAGAGAAAAAAGTGAATTTGAAAATGAGGAAGGAGAGCTGCAGGGTGAGAAGAAATATCCAAATTTCTCATGGATTTTGGGCTGTGAGAAATTTTAAAACCAAATTTTAACTTTAGTGAAATGGTGCATTCCGTTTCTCACGGAAAAATTCATATTTCTCATCGAAAACTTTTCCGTGAAAAAATTTTATGAGAAATTCAAAATTCTCATGGAAAAATTTTCCATGAGACATTTTTAAGAAAATTGTATTTCTAATCGAATTTTCTTATGGAATTTTTTCGCGAAAAAAGTTTTCAGTGAGAAATTCTTATTAAATGCTAATCCGCGAGAATTTCACAAGAAATTCTGTTCTATAAGGAATTTTAGTGAAAAATCGAGTGTTTTCTTGTAATGTAGTACTTCATGGAAATTTCTGGGAAACGAACCTAAACACTACCTTGTCAACAAACACTAAGAACGGATTAAAGTTTGGTTGCCATTCTCTTATAGTGAGATAGTGGTCAAAAATCATCCAAGGTCCACCTGATAACACAAAGTCATAATCTTGCTCCGTGTTGAGTTTGATCAAGTAAAAATCATTCCCCATATATATAATGGACATCACCCCCTTAAGAGACCATATTTGCTTGAGCTTTTTCTCCAAGAAGTGGAAACCCACTCTCTTCCCTAGCAGCTTTATAATAAGGCACTTCCTCCAAGGCTTACGAATCCTATTCTTTTCTTTCAAAGATAATTGGATCATTGGGCAAAGGGGGTCCTCCTTTCTATAAGTGACTTGAATCCCCAACTCTTAAGCTCTTAAATTCTCAGCTGACTCCATGGTCTCTAAAATGACTTATTCTTCTTCTTCCTCCTCTGATTCAGATTCTACCTCTTCAGAATCTGATTCACTTTGGCCTCCCATCAACTTGCTTTTATATGATACGTGTTCTCCTCTCTCACCCTCTCCCTCTAAGGGTCTGTTTGGGAGTTTTATTAGAAGGGAAAAGAGAGGAAAGGAGATGAATGAATCTCCCCTCTCCTTTGTTTGAGAGATTTAGCTTCAAAAAGGAAAGGAGATCAGGGGACAAAGTGTAACCCCCGCACTCCTTTTTCCCTCTGTATTCCTATTCCTCCGAATTGGGGGGTTTGGACTGGAAAGGTGCTGTAATGACCATTATACCCCTTTCTCTTTTTAAAAATTATTGACTCATATCCTACACAGTCCTGATACCCTCTCTTCTCTCCATCTCTCTCTTGGCTACCGTCCCTTCTCTCTACAAACCCAACCTCCACAGGATTTGGATCCAGTGACTTCAACTATTGAATACTGTTGCACAACAACTGGTATGTATGCAAATCATTTTTATTTCCTCTGTTGGTCAGCCATTTTTGTATGATTCTGTTTGGCATCTATGATATTTTTGCTTTATCTACTAATCAGTTTTCAGTTTCCTTTTAAAATTTGGAAACTAGCCCACTTGTGAGATATAGCTGAGTTGCCCTATGTCAATTTCCAGTGAATGCTATTTGTTCTGACATTTAAATTGCTTCTGGTTCGTAATGGGTAGATTTTTTAAAAAGAATTACTTTGGCTTATCAGGCCCCAAGCATTTTTATGCCTATGTTGAATTGTTTTTCTAAAGCATTTTTAAGTATGTTAGCATGGGTCTACGTACTTGAAGCTGTACAGAGAATTCAGACAATGGAACTTAAATTAATATATTATATGGTTTTCTATAAAGTAAATTTGCAAA
Source organism: Cercis canadensis (assembly GCA_003255065.1). NCBI lineage: Eukaryota > Viridiplantae > Streptophyta > Magnoliopsida > Fabales > Fabaceae > Cercis > Cercis canadensis. Next base: position 266,412 of record QAOA01000324.1, read on the forward strand.
TATGGATATGAATATAACTTTTAAAGCAGTCCCTTTGACCCAGCATTTTTTTTGTAATCTTTTTGCAATTTGATTATTGCTCTTATACAACAACTGCTATTTGCTTTGGATCCGGACCAATTTAGCTTGCAGTAACTTGGTTTTTGATGGATTTCTTATGGATGAGATACATAGTGAGGAAGAAGGAGAAATATTTGTTGACATGGGTATATGAGGCTGTACTGTAGCTGTTTTAATGCAGTTTATCTATCAAGACTCTCTACTCCCATGTGTAGTTTTGTAAAGATTGCTTCTGTGAGGCATGAGTGGTAGATTTGGCATCTGTATCTACTTCTATGCTTGCAATAGATTTAGCATATGTATCTACCTGTATGCTAGTAGATTTAACACCTATATCTACCTGTATACATGTAGTAGATTTAGCATCTATATCTACCCCGTATGCATATAGTAGATTTAGCATCGGTATATTCCTGTATTCACATAGTAACTAATTACTCTCGTAGTTAGGAATCATCCAGTGTAAAAATTCTATGTCAAGAACTGGCACTTGGTAGACAAAATTTGGAGCAATTAGTGTATTCTGCAAGCTTTTGAAAACATTTTCATTGAAAATAAAGAGTTGGAAAGGTGGGAGTTCCCTTCCCCCCTCTCTCTTACATGCACAAATTACATCAAACATGAGCTGTTAGCACTTCAAGCATCTTTGATGCTACAGGTTTTATAAAGTAAATGTAATCAATTTTGTTTGCATGAGATTGTATTTGTAGCATGTATTCTTTTAAATAATTCTGAGTTTATGTCAGTCTAATTTTGAGTTTGTGATGTTCTTCATGCAGGTGACTACAAGCTTACTTAAGCTGATTGGACATGCAACAAGTAGTTAGTTTGATATTATGCACTTTACTTTGTTACCTGTCTATTAGATCTTTTATTTGAACTACACAAGCTTGTAAGCCCACGAGGGATGATTTTAGTCTTATGGTTTAATAACAAAAGAGAATGAATATTGGAAAAATTATGATGAATTTTTTAACATCATATCAAATTATGATTTTAGTCTTAATCATTGTTTTATAATATGTTAAGATGATTTATCACTGATTTGTTGATTAATTTAATTTTTTTAAAAATATTTAATTTATTTTCTAGTTTTATTAATTAATTAGTTTAGAGAAAAAAAGAAATAAGTGTATTATATTATTTAATTTTATATTAAATATATCTATTTCAATAATAAAAAGTAAACTAGTAAAAATATTTTACAATATGACTTTTCTTTTCCTTTCCTTTCCTTTTGCTCATTTTAATTATCCAAACAAAAGAGAGAAAAACTCTTATCTTTTTTTTCCCTTCTTTTCCCTCCCTTGCCACTCATTTCCTCTCCTTTGCCCTCCAAAAAAATTCCCAAACATACCCTAAATCGTCTTGCACCATCATATCATAAGTAGGGGTGTAATCGGTTCGGTTCGGTCCGGTTTACACCCCAAACCGGAAAAAACCGAGTCAATAAAATTCGGTTCGGTTCGGTTCGGTTTTTTAGAATTTTTTCAGAAAAACCGAGTCAAACCGAACCGGTTCGGTTTGGCCGGTTTTATCGGTTTTTCTGCTACTGTAGCTTGAAAACATTCAAGCAGCTGTGAATGAGAAATTCTGCCCAGATTCAAACCACTTTTGCTATAAGGAGAGTACTAATAAACAAAACTTGCAAGCAATTATCCATGTCTTCTTCTATTAAACTTTAAAGTAGCAAAAAATAAACATAAATCAAACTCTTAGCATAAATTATTGCTCTACTTTCAACAAGCAACTGTCATAGAAAATTGTCAATCACTAAATGTACCCAGGTGGAATTGGGTTCCTTTACAGACCACCACAACAAAATAACAGCCAAATATCAGACATTCCAGTTCAATGACCAACAAAACAATTGCAGAAATACAACAGAAAATCAGCACTCCCCACAACTGTGCCCGTAGTTTGGGTTGTTCCAAGAGGCATGGCGATATCTTCTTTATCCATATCCCAAATTGCACAATATATCTATAGAAAAATTAGAATTGGTTGACCAAACAAGATGAGAGTAAATCAATTGGTAATAAAAGAAAAATTATAATTGGTTAGGTTGTCCTTGATTATGCTCATAAATTACAATGACCAATTCATTGCAGCAGAAGATATGCAATCTACAGAAAGAAAAGTACTGCAGAAAAGAGTGAAGAATTTGAAGAACTATATGCAGAATTGGTATATAAGTTGACAATGAAAAAACTATGACATAACATATAAAAAACAGCACTGAAAATCTGTGACTAAAATGAGAAGCAAAGATGATATATAGATTACAGGCTTACATCCCTAAATCAATAAGCAAATTAAACAAGGAAGAGAAACCTCATTTAATTGATAAAGCAAACTACTGTCAAATAAATTTAAAAACCAATAAAGCAACAAAACCAAGAATAATATTTCTCATAGATTAGAAACTAGACTTATATTCTAATTAAGGAAGACATTTCCTGTGTTAGAGTATTATTGTGAGAATAGCACACAATAAGTCAGGAAAGTGAAAGCTAGTATATTGAAAAAGGTGAAGTACATGAACCACTTAGGTTGCGTTTCCTTATTCAACAGAAACCAAACCAAACCAAGAACTGTCCTACTGTGTCAGTTCAGTTAATTAATAGATAGATAAAGTGTTATGTTCCCTAATTGTTCTCAATTTGTTTCCAGTAAATCTGCAAAACTAGGACCAAAATCCTGAGCTAACAGACCTGACTAAAAAGGCAAGTGACTCCTTTATGTAAACCCATTTAAACCTATTCACCTACCTCCTGATCAAAAGAACCAAGTTTAAAATTCCTTATCTGAGTTTAGTTATAACAAGCTAGTAAGTAGAGCTTGAAGTGTTTACAGTTAACAAGGCCAAGTAAAATCAAAACTTCTTTTTGGTATATATACATAGACAGCTTGCAGAAGAATTTAAAGATATTTTTGTCACAAGAAAGGATTAATATTTATATGCAGCATACACTGATAAATTAAATGGGTTAAAAATGGCTGTTCATAAATAAAAAATAATTAAGTTCAATAGGAAAAACCACATGACTTCTGATGTCTAGTGCTTTATAGTGCACCCTCACAAAATAAAACTTTTAGATACTAATTAAACCTCAAGTCAAACTCCTTTACATCCTGCATCCCAGGTTTGGAAAAACTAATAAACTAGAAATTAGTAGAAATTACCAAGTCATCAATCATCATCCTAAACCTCAACATAAAATTAGGATGGCTCCTGCTTTATTAAGCCCAACTTTAACTTGACTAGTATAGACAATTCAAATGATATGCAATCAAAAAAGAAAACAGATTCTCTATTTTTTACCAACCACAATTGTCATTCTTAAAAAACAAGAAGCAGTAAATATGAAGCCCCATCCTCTGTACTTTCAACTCATATAAGAGAGAACCCAACTGCTTAATGAAAATAATTACCAAGCTTTGAAATAACTGTGGAGCATAAGACACAAACATGCTCACTGATTTATCGTTTTAAGTTTATAAATTTAAATACAGACAAATTTACCAAGTTACTGATGCAACAATCTCAATGTCGATCTCAATCGTATACCAAAATAAAAAAAATTCACATTCAGTAGAAAAAAGATAAAAAAAAAAAAAAAACTAATAATTATTGAACCAGTGTTAACTGCTTTCAATTCAAAGGGGAACTGAGCCTGAAATCCACAGAAACCAGAGACTAAGAAGAGAATGAGAGAGTGAGGAAAGGGAAAGAAAGAGTAAAAGAATAAGAGAAAAATCAAATGCCCAAATCAACTCAGAGACAGAAATTTGAGGAAATCAATCCTGACTTGGGTTTCGAACCCTAAACATCTTCAATCTCAAAAATTAAACAAAAGCAATCCTACATTACTCATCGTCTTCTTTAGATGTTGCCCAACACTACTCACAGAAATCCTCAAGCCAAAAATTACACACACAATGGGGTTTAAAAATCCACATTCCGATAAGTCACAAAACTAGAAAAATCTACAAGTAACTCACCTGCAAGTCTGCAACACCGAGACAACAGAGAGTCAGAGACACCGGTGATGGTCCGACGATGGAGGAGAGGAGAGTGCTAAGGAGAGAACCTGTAGTAAGGGATTTGAGAATGGGAGGGACTGAGGGAGAGTCNATTTGAGAATGGGAGGGACTGGGGGAGAGTCAGAGAAGGAGAGAAAATTCTGAAGTTAGGGATTCTGAAGTGAGGGGAGGAGTCGAAGGAGACTCAAGGCAGCTGGGCTACTCATCCTTATTTTACAAAACGACGTCGTATCTCTATACTCGGTTCGGTTCGGTTTATCACCGGTTTTTATTCAATGAAACCGAAAACCAAACCGGTCCTATCGGTTTTTCAAAAAATAAAACTGTAAACCGGACCGCCTATCTCGGTTTGACTCGGTTTCGGTCCGGTTCGTTTCGGTTCGGTCGGTTTGGCCGGTTTAGGCGGTTTAGCTTACACCCCTAATCATAAGATAAAGGAATTGAAGATGCTTCATCAAATTGAGTGACCGAAACGGTACCTCGACACGACATTTAGTTCCTTGCTAGGTAGGTGTATTTACAGATTTCCCCAATTTCGAACCCTAAAACAGTAAGCTTCCCTTTCCCCCTGATTTCCCCAAATAGATGAAGTTTTTTTTGGGAGTTTTCTCGTTAATCTTTAGAGGAAGGTTGAACATTCTTTTCTTTTTCTTTTTTTTTTTGTGTGTGCTGGAAGAATCAGTATCTTGTATAAATTGCAATGCAAGATGAAGCGATTTTTTCTCCAATTGCATATCACGTTAATGTCAGAAATTAGTTGAAGTTAGTTTTTCCAAAAATAAGAGAAGAAAAACTAGAAATAAATCCTTAAAATTACGTATACATTTTTGATGGCTGGATGTTGTAATTTAGAGACACTAGGTAGGACAAAAGCAAAGCTATCCAAAATTAATGTTATATCTCAGTCTCCATCTAAGTTTTTTGATAAGCATGCTTCCAATATCAAACTCAGCTAGGGTCAGATGTGTCGAAGTTTTGGAGAAGGCTATTTCAGGAGTCCTTTTGGCTACTGCTGAGATTGCATTCTTTTAGGGATGCCTTACTTGGCTTTTATTGAGACTATACAAAATCCATTTCTTGTATATGTCAACTGTACTTGCCTTCATTAGTCCTCTGCTACCAATATTTCCATCTTGGCTTGCAACAATTCCAGCAACCATGCAACTTATGCATATCTTACTGGGCTTAGCATCATTAGGGGAATGACATTGTTTCCATCTGCTCTAGAGGTAAATTACTGTCCTCCATATTTGATTTTCTGATATTTCTATAAAGCAATTTGTGTTTCATAGCTTCTTTGAGTTATATTCCAAATGAATCTCTTAAGGTGTTGGCTCATATTGTTTCAACATAATACAAATCTTAGTAATTTGGGTATTTGATGTCAATTTGTTTCTCTCAAAAAAATTCTTGCTATGCAATCATTAGATTCAAAGTCAATTTTCTGTTGATGAACTTTGAAATTTGGATTCAGAGTTGATGTGCTTTTCTCTAAACTATAGATATGTTATCTACTTTTCTTGCTAAAGTCACAAGAATGTGGGATCAATTAATCCTCAAGTAATCAGTCAAAGAAATTGCTCAAGTTTCTCATGTGATTGTGTAGCAAACTTCCCATGTCTTTTGTAAAGTTGAAACTTCAAATAAACTGTGGTTTTCTTCTTTTATTTCCCTTAGGTTTAGTTTTTCTTTTTGTTTGTTGGGGTGGGGCGGAGAGGGGAGCCAAATGGACAGCAGTCTGCTTAGATATTTGTTTCCTCTGAGATACTTGTTTCAAGTGCTAATTTGATACTGATACTTGTTTGGTTCATCCTATCATAATTGTAATTTCCTTGCTTCCCATGACATTAGTTTCACTGAAGGGTTATGTTGTTTTGTAGGGAGCAATTATGGGCCCATTGATAACCACAATTATGATTGTTCTGAAGGATTTGTATGCTGAATTTGTTTTGGAAGAATCTGTCAAGGCCAAACAGAAGACAACCTAAGTCTCTTCCTGTGTCCATAACAGTATTTGTCAGCAGTTGAAATTTGCTGCAAGTGCATTGTTCATGGCCATTCTGTCGGCGGACTTTGTCTCTAGGCTTGTGATTTGTTTGTAATTACATCTTTTTCTATATCATTAGATTATTTTAGTTGAGAAATAGGTTTATTCTTTTTGTTTTTCTCCATTTAAGGGTTATCAAATGGTGGCAGCGTTTAATAGTTGTACATTGTATTCATTTTTGTAAGATTTTGTTTTGATTAATCCTCAAGTAATCAGTCAAAGAAATTGCTCAAGTTTCTCATGAAATTGTGTAGTAAACTTCCCATTTCTTTTGTTAAGTTGAAGCTTCAAATAAACTGTGGTTTTCTTCTTTTATTTCCCTTAGGTTTAGTTTTTCTTTTTGTTTGTTGGGGTGGGGCGGAGAGGGGAGCCAAATGGACAGCAGTCTGCTTAGATATTTGTTTCCTCTGAGATACTTGTTTCAAGTGCTAATTTGATACTGATACTTGTTTGGTTCATCCTATCATAATTGCAATTTCCTTGTTTCTCATGGCATTAGTTTCACTGAAGGGTTATGTTGTTCTGCAGGGAGCAATTATGGGCCCAATTGATAACCACAGTTATGATTGCTCTGAAGGATTTGTATGCTGAATTTGTTTTGGAAGAACCTGTCAAGGCCAAACAGAAGACAAGCTAAGTCTCTTCCTGTGTCCATAACAGTATTTGTCAACAGTTGAAATTTGTTGCAAGTGCATTGTTCATGGCCATTCTGTCGGCGGACTTTGTCTCTAGGCTTGTGATTTGTTTGTAATTACATCTTTTTCTATATCATTAGATTATTTTAGCTGAGAAATAGGTTTATTCCTTTTGTTTTTCTCCATTTAAGGGTTATCAAATGGTGGCAGCGTTTAATAGCTGTACATTGTATTCATTTTTGTAAGATTTTGTTTTGGTCATTGTAAGAATTCTCTAAGCTTGTTCGAAATATAAATATTACCCATGGGTTTAGCCATTGAAAAGGGTTGTTGCTGAGAGCACTATTTTAGATTGAGTAATCACTGCAATAACTAGTCATCCAATGCCTGGTTCGAGTGATTGGGTATGAACATTGATTCAAGAGATCGATACTTCAAGTTGCAATGCTTAATGTGCCTAAAAATATATTAAGTATACAATGCTTCTTTTTAATTTTTTTCATTATAACCTTTTTATTTTTGTGATCCAAATTATGAGTTCATCTGGAATGCTTTACCAATAGATTTTCATGGCCTTGAATCCAAGCCACTGAGAAAAAAGTACAAGGACCACACTACGATGGTACAAGAGGCTTCTAAAACTAAATTATCCTTCCCATTATGTTCTGCAAAATTTTTACAACAATGTCAGGACTCCACATCTGTGGTGGTCAACTACACAAGATTTTCCTAAAGCATAGTTATACATTCGAGTAAAATGCCCCCAAACTTACAGACCAACTCCATCCCTCATTCCATAAATAAAAAAAAAAAATGTATCTATCATGAACTCAACCTTACATGTAGCTACATCCTATCCAGAAAGAGCCACAAAGTTTCTTTGCGATGGAAGTCATTTCTGATTGTATCATTGATGAAGCGCTCAAGAGTGTTGGTTTCCCCATGAGCTTGGTTTTTAAACACCACATCATCATCCCACCTAATTTAAAAACCAGATAGAAGAAAGAGGGGTTGGGGGGAAGAAAAAGGAGCAAACTCATGTCAGTTTAGAACCAAAAAAGGAAAACTGAACATGGATTAAAGACAAGGCAAAGCAACAATTTCCCCAAATTCATACCTTCGTTTCACATTGAAAGCCATGGGTCCCAATACTCAATAAGCCTAACATGGGACCAGTTTCAATAAATGCAAATCCTCATGACCTGTCCATTTTCCATGATAAGAATCTTTTCAAAATAATCATACTACCAAAGGATTCCACTAAATTGTCGGAAAATCTGCAAATATATAGACTATAGATTGATGAATGCAGAACATTAACTTGTTCGATAATTGATTCAAGAAAAGCACTTATGCAACAATTTGGACCCATAGCAAGAAAGTACCTAAAAAACAACGATTTGGGGGTTAGGGTTCCTCTTCGTCAATTTGGAGAAATTAGGAGGAAATGGTTCCTCTTCGTCAATCTTTAATCAGACCCACTGAGAAATGCAAAAATGGCTGCTTGATTTTGGGGGGATTTCGGTGCTTAAGGGAAATCGCATTTCAGCTTATGGCCTTGAGGGATTTTGAAGTTCCAGAAGACCTCTCCCAGAAATCACGATGGAGTTCTTCTCCTTTGCTCCCAGAACGACGACGTCTCAAACTCACCTTGAAGGAATTCTGCAATGTTTCAAAACGGCGCCGTCTCACTTTAAATCCATGTCATTAGAGTACCCAATCGCCCAGTCAGCTTGCCACCTCAGCATTTAACAGTCACATCAGCAGTTAACGTGCCACATGGTGTTTTCCGTTAAGCTCTACTAACAGAGACTAGCGGCGGACTAAAATGGTAGATAGAAACATCTTTCAGGGACCAAAGTGTCGGTAAAAATCTTTCAGGGACTAAAGTGTCACCGCCCCTATCTTTCAAGAACCAAAAAGGGGTTTTACTCTGTTGAGTGGCTTTTATATCCACTTTTTAGATATCCTTTACTTAAGTATTTGATTGTTTATTGAGATTAATCATCATATAATGTGATCTTTTATGTTAAATTGTAGGTTTCATAGGTTAGAATGAAGAATTGAAGAATTGAGAAGTTTTTGGGACAGAATTCAAGAGTTGCGGCGCTCAAAACCTAGAGTCGCGGCCCCTGGAGCATGAAACTTAAAACCAGGACAGCAGCTCAGGGGTGCACCCCTTGAACAGTAGCGCCGCACCCCTTGAACAGTAGCGCCGCACCCCCCGTATGCGAAAAAATACACATGTTGGGACAGCAGCTCAGCGCCGCACCCCTTAAAAAGTAGCGCCGCACCCCTCAAAATACAGAGGTGCGGCGCCCGAAAGTGAAAAGAAGCAAAGTTCTTCCAGCGAGTCAGAGGTGCGGCGCCCAAACTTCAGAGGTGCGGCGCCCGAATTTAATTCTGCAGACGCGGCTTATTTTCTCATGGGTTTTAGGGCTTTAGAGTGAGGGGTATAAATAGGAAAGCTAGGGAATTAGAAAGGGGCTCGTTCTTAGACACTTTTGGAGGCACAAAGGAGGCAAAGGAAGGATTGAAGGGAGGAGATGCAAGGCTGATTTGACCTTCAAACCAGAGTTTTTCCTCTTTTACCTTTGAATCATGTCTCAATTTTATTCTTTCTTGTTCTCTTCATCTAGTATGAACTAATTCTCTTATCTAGGGTACGATGTAGCCTAATTAGGACCAGCTGTAGTTTCATATGAAGTTAATTCCATTATTTATCTCTTAAATTTGAGCGTTTATCTCTTCTCTTAATGCTTCTGATTGTCTGGCCAATAATTAGATGAATTGTTAATCACAATGAGACCGGAAGGAGAGTTGTGTGTCAAGTTCCTTGGGGTAAATGCCATGAGTTACATGGAGGATAGGAATATACCTCCATGGCTTATGTAATCAGTCAAAAAGATCCACAAAACTAAATGAATTCGTAATTATTGTAACTCGTATAGGGATATACAGGGTTAGTAATTAAGGAATACTTACACTAGACCTTGGGAGAGGCTAGTGAATAAATTAGGGAATCTTGATTAGCAAATAGGAAGATAAATTGGAGTTAATGGAATATGGAATGAAAGCTGGGAGTAATTATGGTGAAGTCGGAACCCTAGGTGTTTCTCTCTTGCTGAATCTATAATTTTTTCTGGTTTAATTTGCTATTTTTCTGGTTTACATTGTTTTCATTCTATTTTTAGTTGTTTCATTGAAATATCTTCTTATCGATTGATTAGATAAAGTTAAGGTTAACCCTATTTCGGTAGTTGGTACATTAGTCCTCGTGGGAACGATAAATTAATCTCATTTTATTACTTGCAAACGACAACGTACACTTGCGTTGGAATTTTCACAACAAGTTTTTGGCGCCGTTGCCGGGGACTAATTTGTTATCAATATCGATACTCAGTGATCTTGATTTTACTCTAATCGTTTATTTTCACAGATCTATTTAATTGTTTTATTGTTTGAGACTTTCAGGAGTTTTTCTTTTGGTGTATGAGAAATTCTGGAAGCAGTTCTCTAATCCCACTTGATTCTGAGATAGAGAAGACTTGTCGAAAAAATAGAAAGGCAAGAAAAGCGTCTACCAAAGTTTTAACAAACACAATGGTAGAAGAAAACCCTCCAAAGGCACTCCGTGACTATGCTCTACCTTCCATCACGGATACGAATTCGGGTATAAGACGACCTGCTATTGAAGCAAACTCTTTTGAGATTAAACCAGCTGTGATCCACATGGTCCAGTCAGCCCCGTTCAGTGGATTAGCGAGTGAAGACCCTCATGCTCATATCTCTGGGTTCGTGGAGATATGCGATACTTTCAAGCACAATGGGGTTGGTAATGATGCTATTCGCCTCCGCCTATTTCCTTTCTCATTACGGGATAAAGCCAAGGCTTGGCTTCAGTCATTACCAACAGGGACCATCACCACATGGGACATTTTGGCCCAAAAATTCTTGGCAAAATTTTTTCCACCAGCTAAGACTGCCAAGCTCCGAAATGACATTGCAACATTTTATCAATTTGAGAATGAGTCACTTCAGGAGGCTTGGGAAAGGTACAAAGAGTTGCTTCGTAGATGTCCCCACCATGGACTCCCTGACTGGTTGCAGCTACAGACATTTTATAATGGCTTGCTGAATTCCACTAAGACACTAGTTGATGCTGCTGCTGGTGGATCTTTGATGAGGAAGACATATGGGGATGCCAATGACCTGTTAGAGGAGATGGCTACCAATGCCTATCAGTGGCCTACTGAGAGGTCCACTTCACGTAAAGTACTTGGGGTTCATGAGGTTGACGCCTTTACTGCTTTATCTGCAAAAATCGACTCATTAGCTAAGCAGTTGACCGTCCGGAATGTAAATGTCATCCAGTCACCTCCTGAAAATTGTGACCATTGTGGAGGTCCTCATGGTAGTACAGATTGCCAGGTGGGCAACCCGTTCTCTACATCTCAGGCTGAGGAAGCAAAATATGTGGGGAATCAGAATCGACAGAATGGCCCCTATTCGAACACTTATAATCCGGGGTGGAGACATCATCCAAACACTAAGCAGTTGACCATCCGGAATGTAAATGTCATCCAGTCACCTCCGGAAAATTGTGACCATTGTGGAGGTCCTCATGGTAGTACAGATTGCCAGGTGGGCAACCCGTTCTCTACATCTCAGGCTGAGGAAGCAAAATATGTGGGGAATCAGAATAGATAGAATGACCCCTATTCGAACACTTATAATCCGGGGTAGAGACATCATCCAAACTTCTCTTGGAAAAACAACCAAAAGACTGCTCAACCACCTGTGCAAGCAAAGGTTTCTTTGGAGGATGCTCTAGCCAAATTGACCATGAATACAAGTCAATTCATGGCCCGAACAGATGCCTCCATTCGTAACTTAGAGATGCAAGTGGGTCAACTCTTCACTATGCTCACTAGCAGACAGCAGTGATCATTGCTAAGTGATACAAAAATGAATCCTAAAGAGCATGTCATGACCATAACTCTTCGTAGTGGTAAGACTTTGGATGAACCTTCTGAAGTTGTCAAGAAGGTGCCTAGTAAGTCAGTTGAGCCTGAGGTAAAAGAAGACACTCCAGTGGAAACTCACGTGACACCTGTGGGGAAAACATCTAAGTTATTCCCAGATAATCCTCCACCATATGTTCCACCTCTTCTATTCCCTCAGCGATTCCAGAAGAAGCTGGATAATCAATTCTCTAAATTTCTGGAGGTGTTCAAGAAGCTGCACATCAACATCCCATTTGCAGATGCTTTGGAGCAAATGCCTAGCTACGTGAAATTTATGAAGGAGATTCTCTCAAATAAAAGAAAGCTAGCGGATTATGAGACTGTGACACTTACTGAGGAGTGCAGTGCAATCTTACAAAAGAAATTGCCACCAAAATTAACAGATCTAGGGAGTTTCAATATTCCTTGTTCTATTGGCAATATATCTTTCGGTAAGGCACTCTGTGATCTTGGTGCTAGTATTAACCTCATGCCTCTTTCTGTTTTCAGGAAATTGGGTATAGGAGAAATAAAGCCAACCTCCATCTCCTTGACATTGGCGGATAGATCAATCAAGTATCCAAGGGGAATCCTTGAGGATGTATTGGTGAAAGTGGACAAGTTCATCTTCCCAGCGGACTTCGTTGTGCTTGCCATGGAGGAGGACGAAGAAATCCCAATTATTCTTGGTCGTCCATTTTTAGCAACTGGGAAAGCTCTTATTGATGTGCAAAAGGGGCAACTTACTTTGAGAGTGCAAGGTGATCAAGTGTCCTTCAAAGTTTTCAAAGAAATAAAGCATCCGGAAGAAGTGAGTGTCTGTTATAAAATTGACACTATAAATGGAAGCAATAAATTACAAGACCCAGTTGGAGCTCACACCATAGGAACGAAAAACAAGGAGAAGCCTCTTGATTTAAAGGTCAAAGATGACAAAATTCCCAAGAAGCCAATGACTGGACCAGTGCCTACAGCTGAATCTCACAAGAAAAACAAGAAAAAGAAGCCGTCATTCCAAAGACCAGTGCCTATAGCTGAATCTCACAAGAAAAACAAGAAAAAGAATCCGTCATTCCAAAAGATCCTTTTGGAGCATCTTAGAAAATCTGCTTGTTTTGGAGATGGAAATAAAGTTTGGAGCTTAAAAGAGACTGATCAACAATCCAAAGCTCAAAGAAATAGTGGAGTAAAATTCCAGAAGTCTTCTACTGCTATTTTTGATCCTGGTTAATTTATTCCAAAGACAGTCAAGCTGAGGACTATAAAACAAGCGCTTTTGGGAGGCAACCCAATCTTTTTAACCCTTTCTCTTAATTTTTGTTTAGTTGTTTAATTTTATTTTCATGCTTGTGTGTTAAATTTTTTTTTTATGTTTCAGGTATACAATCCATAACTTTTATTCCCCCCAGCAGCTCCACCTGATGAAGATGCAAAGTGATCCATCTCCATTTCAGGGAAGTCCTCACATCTTTTTCTTCTTTGCTTTAAACATTAAGGACAATGTTTCCTTTAAGTTTGGGGGTGGGGAATTATTTTATGAGTTGCTGTATTGATTTGCACCTAACTTATTGGGTATCTTTAAATGCTTTTCTAGGTAGTTTTTATGTTTTATTTTTATTTGTCTTTAAGTTTAGTAGAATAGAGTGAAATTTTTTGTTTAACCTGAAGCTAATGATAAAACTGATTTTCATTGTTCATAGCTCTAGAAAAATGATAGATTTTGTGTTTTTGTGTTTTTTATTAACTCTTGTGTTAATTTTTGTCTAACTAGAATTTCCTGAATTATTGAGCACATAGCCTTGTTTACTTGAAATCTGCATGCTTAGAGATGATTATGTGAATTAAGTCATTTCAAAATCTCACAGAATCCTAGAACTTGCTTTATTGTCAGTCGAGGAGAAATCCTAGGCTGCGCAATATTAGGGAGATGATTTAGGCTATTTTTGCTTCGTTTGAGCCTTTCTAGCTATCCCTCTGTATGATATTTTACCCCTAGCATACCCCATTAAGCTTAATTTAGCCTATTTCTTTGTCACCTACACTGACCGTAGCCCATTGTGTGATCTTTTGACTTGAACCCTTCACCTAAAATGCATTTTCAGTCTTAAGAGCATCTAGAGCTAGGAAAATTAAGGAGAATTGGTGAAGAAAAGAAAATGAAGATCTCAATGAAATGGCCACCAAAGAATGAAAATTCAAGAGCTACATCCCTGCTGTAAAGAAAAAAAAAATAGTTTGTAATGAAAAGAAAAGACAATTGTGCAAATATTGAAAAGAAAAAAAAAATGTCTTAGAGAGCATTGAGTATGGGATGTAGTGGCCTAAAAGTAAGAATTCTATTGGTGGATGGCAAAGTAAAGAAGAAAATAAGTTTGGGGGAGTTAGAAGTGAAAAGAAAGAAGGGTGCTCTTAAAATTTGCTCTAAATTGAATTTGTGTGATTGGTGAGTTGAGCCACATATTTATCTATCATCCTACCCTTAACCCAGCCACACATTACAAGCTTATCAAAAGTCCTTTTGATCCTTAATATTGTGAAATACCTACATTAGTGGAGATTGACATGAAAAACAAGCATATGAGCTTCTGAGAGAATAAAAGTGGAGAATATATCTTTATGAGCTTATTTGCATAATTTGCTTTAAGTGAAGAGAGTAGGGTAAGCAAGGGCTATACTTACACACACAGAGGAAATTTTAGTGAGATTGAGATGAGATTAACTTTGGGTTGAAATTATACACATTCATATTATCTTGAAAATTTTCTAGGAATTGTGCTTAATAGAGATCTTTGAGGCCTGCAAACACATTCATGCTATCTTGAAAATTTTCTAGGAGTTTTGCTTAATAAAGATCTTTGAGGCCTATATGGTTAGCAAATAAATTTTTCACTTTGTTAGTTAGTTGTTGACTTTAATTTAATTTTTCTCTTTTTCTTTGCTCGAGGACAAGCAAATGTTAAGTTTGGGGGTATTTGTTGAGTGTGTTTTATATCCACTCTTTAGATGTCTTTTACTTAATTATTTGGTTGTTCATTGAGATTTATTGTCATCTAATGCATTGTTTTTGTTAAATTGTAGGTTTAAATGGAAGTTCATAGGTTTCATGGTTTGAAGTAAAGAAATGAAAGGTTTTGACAGAATCCAAGAGCCGCAGCACTTGTAATTGATTTTCAACCTCCAATTCCCGAGAGGAAGGGCTGCGGCGCTTAAAAATCAAAGCCGCGGCGCTCATTTGCGAAGAAATTGGTGTTTTTGTACCGCATGCGAGGCTGGAGTGCTCATAATTGATTTTCAGCCTTCAATTCCCGAGAGGAAGGGCCGCGGCGCCCAAAAATCAGAGCCGTGGCGCTCATTTTTGACAAAATTGGTGTTTTTGTACAGTGCGCGAGGGCCGCGGTGCCCAAAAATCAGAGCCGCGGCGCCCGTGCCAAATTTCTACATACGTGTTCTTTTTCCTATGTTTCCTTAGGGCTTTTACTTAGGGGGTATAAATAGAGACTTTTAGCAATTTTTTAGAGGATTCTTTTCTGGACTTTTTGGACGCAAGAAGGAGAGCAAAAACAAGGATTGGAGAAGGGCACAAGAAGATTGGGGCTTCTCTTCAGAGTTTTTATTCTTTCTCCCTTTGAACCATGTCTAGATTTAATTTTATCATGTTTTTTTCTTTTGCTATAAACTAAATTCCCTTCTAGGGCTATGATATAGCCTAGCTAGGATGATTTTGTGATTTTCTATTTCTTTAATTCAAGAACTCCTTTATTAAATTGTCTTCTTCTTCTCAAAGCTTCATGCTTCTAATTGCTTGATCACCAATTAGTTGATTAGATAATTACAATGAGACTGAGAGGTAATTTGTAATTAAAGATCATAGAGATTAAGAACATAAGTTGCATGTAGGATAAGAATATACATCCATGACCTGTGTAGCTATTTAAAAAGAACTATAGAATTAAGTGAATTTCTAGGTTGTTCGCAATTCACATAGAAATATCGTGGGTTCATAACTTAGAAATACTTTTGTTTGACCTTGGGAAAGGCTAATAAATAATTTAGGGTTCTTGGCTAGTAATTAGGAAGATTGTTCTTGGTTAATGAATTAGGAATAGCAAATCAGAATAGCTATGGTGAAATCAAAAGTCCTAGATATTTTTCTCGATAATTCTATCACTTTTTCTGGTTTAATTTGCTATTTTTCTGGTTTACTTGTTTTTATTCTACTTTAAGTTGTTTCATTGAAATCTTTCCATATCGATTGATTAGATAAAGTTAAGGTTAACCCTTTTTCGGTAGTTGGTACATTAGTCCTCGTGGGAATGATAAATCTTATTCATCTTATTACTTGCAAAACGATAACGTACACTTGCGTTAAATTTTTACACAACAATAATGATAATAACAATATTATATATGCTGACCTATGTACAATGCGATACGGTTGTAGGAGAACTTGTGGTAGAAGAAGATTGTGAGGAAAATGAT
>QAOA01000326.1:0-15525 GCA_003255065.1 Cercis canadensis
AAACCATTCTCTCAGTTTATAACATTAAGTTGAACAAAGTACTCGCCTACTCGGCACCCTTCCACTTTCTTTCCATGCAACTTTTCATAATTAAGTTGAACAAATGCAAAAAATAAAAAATAAAAAAATTGTATACATTACTAATTAAGGTGCTTGAAATATTAGTTTATAACATTAGCGAAATCTATGAAATAATGATTGTATTTTCTATCATATTACTCTATATTGTACGTCATAATTCTTTGTATTATATAATGAGACCTATAATTGAATTTCAATTGTCCTTATTGGTTAGCCCCAAGCATATACTGCAACCAAGAATCTTTAATTGAAGAGTTGAATGTTTGTTTGCCCCCAAAACGAATCAATTTCACAAACTTGTATATATAATTGTCCTATATTGGATTTTTCTCCAGAACTAGCTTTTGTCATTTGATATGTGTTATTATGCTGCAAACATTTTAAGACCCAGGCATAAAAGAGGTCTCTGAATAAGACAAATTTATAATTTATGATCATCTAATACATAATTAATCAATAATAGAAATCAAATATAGATTTACAAATTTTAAAAAATTAGAAACTTTATATGATAAATATTGCATCTTTGAACAACCAGAATTACAACGTCTTAATGGAATTATGGTGTATTTTCTAGCCAAAGAGTTAGAGTTCAATTATTTAATTAATTACAATTGACACCTTTTTTTTAAAAAAAAATATAACAAGAACTCCTCAAACCAATCGAACAGTGACCGGTTCATCGATGTATCGTTTATGTGAAGATATTATATTTTGCAGTTGCTTTTCACGTTTTAAATAATTCCTAAGGTATAGGGACTTAGTTGAGTGGGTCTATTGAGTGGGGCTATCCCATGAAATTAGGAGTTGTTAGTCATGGAGTTATGCTCAGTATTTTTCGTAGGTTTCAGTTTCTGTAAAGGCTATATATAGCCTAGTTCTTTATTCTAAATTGTCAATGAGAAAAGCACATTTCTCTCAAATTTTACTCTTTTAAAACTTAGTCAACAATTGGTATCAGTGCCTCACCTGAGGCAGACAGAGAAAGAAAGAGTAAAGAAGTTTGCAGCAGCAAGAATTAATGGGAGGAGGAGAAGGAAGCAGCAGCTTCGTGCAACCAGCAATTCCACGCTTCGATGGTCATTATGATCACTGGAGCATGTTGATGGAAAATTTTCTGAGGTCCAAAGAATATTGGGGCCTAGTGGAGAATGGGATCATGCAACATGCAGATGGAGCAATCTTGACAGAAGCTCAGTCAAAAATCCTAGAGGAGCAAAAGCTCAAAGACTTGAAGACCAAAAATTATCTGTTTCTGGCCATTGACAGAGCTATATTGGAGACCATCTTAAAGAAAGAAACAGCAAAGGATATATGGGATTCAATGAAGAAGAAGTATCAGGGCACAGCAAAAGTTAAAAGTGCTCAACTTCAAGCTCTTCGCAAAGAGTTTGAGATGCTGAAATATGAAGGTTGGAGAGTCGGTTGATGATTACTTTGGAAGGGTCCTAACGGTGGCCAACAGAAGGAGGATCAATGGAGAGAAACTGGATGATGTAGCTGTCCTTGAAAAAATACTGAGATCAATGACACTAAAATTTGACTATGTGGTGTGTTCTATTGAAGAATCAAAAGAACTTGATGATCTGTCTATTGATGAACTGCAAAGTAGTCTTCTGGTGCATGAACAAAGAATCAATGGCCATGCAGCAGAAGAACAAGCACTGAAGGTGACTCAAGAGTATCAATTTCCAGGAAGAGGAAGACTTCAAGGAGGCCTACGAGGACATGGAAGAGGAAGAGGATATCAAGGATCATTTGATAAATCCACAGTAAGGTGCTATAACTGCCATGAAATAGGGCACTTCCAATATGAATGCCCTAAAAGGGAGAATGAATCAAAAGCTAATGTTGCTGAAACTGAAGAAGAGATGTTGTTGATGTCATATATGGAGCTCAAGGGAGATCAACTCAACAATACATGGTACTTGGATTCAGGTTGCAACAACCACATGAGTGGTAACAAGAAGATGTTCATCAAGCTTGATGAGACACTCAGGGAGAATGTAAAGCTTGGTGATGATTCAAGTTTAACAGTGCAAGGGAAAGGGGATGTCAAAATTGAAGTCAATGGTGTTGTACACACCATATCAGGAGTATACTACGTTCCTGAATTGAGAAGCAATCTAATCAGTCTCGGCCAACTTCAAGAGAGGGGTTTTACCATTTTAATTCAAAAGAATTGTTGTCAAATCCATCATCCAGAGAAAGGCATGATCATGCAGGTAGAGATGACACCTAACAGAATGTTTCCACTTCAAACACAGACTGTATCCACTAGGCATGCTTGTCTAAAAACTACAATCCATAATGATACTTGGTTGTGGCATTTTAGATATGGACATTTGCATTTCAAGGGGCTGAAGACTTTACAAGAAAAAGGCATGGTGGGAGGACTCCCTAAGTTAGAATCTCCAGCTAGTATTTGTAAAGAATGCACGATGGGAAAACAACACAGAGAATTTTTCCTAAAGGAGAGCACTTGGAGAGCATCACAAGCATTGCAACTTGTTCATTCAGACATTTGTGGCCCTATAAATCCTATCTCCAATAGCAACAAAAGGTATTATATTATTTTTATTGATGATTACAATAGGAAGACTTGGATTTATTTCTTGGCAGAAAAATCAGAAGCTCTAACTATTTTTAAGAAGTTCAAAGCTACTGTGGAGAAAGAAACTGGTCTGCTTGTCAAGACATTACGAACTGATCGTGGAGGAGAGTTCAATTCACAAGAGTTTGTTATTTTTTGTGAATTGAATGGAATTAAAAGGCAATTGACAGCAGCCTACTCACCACAGCAGAATGGAGTAGCTGAGAGGAAAAATCGCACCATCATGAACATGGTACGCAGCATGCTGGCCTTAATGAAAGTTCCAAAAAACTTTTGGCCAGAAGCTGCGAATTGGAGCATTCATATCCTCAACAGATGTCCAACTCTAGCAGTAAAGAATATGACACCAGAAGAAGCCTGGAGTGGAAAAAAACCTACTGTTAGCTATTTCAGAATATTTGGTTGCCTGGCTTATGCTCATGTAAGTGACTCTCAACGCATTAAGCTTGATGATAAGAGTGTGAAATGTGTAATGCTTGGTGTTAGTGAAGAATCAAAAGCTTACAGGTTGTACAACCCAAAAACACAGAAGATAATAATTAGTAGAGATGTTGTGTTTAATGAGGATGAAAGATGGGATTGGAGTAATGGAGAAGATCAACAAGTTACTGCTGACCTAGAAGAAGTTGAAAATGCTGCCTCAGAATTGTCTCAAAATGATGACAACTCCTCAGAACCTGAAGAAACAATGACTAGGGGAACCAGAACAAGAAGACCTCCTGCTTGGATGACAGATTATGTGAGTGGAGGAGAACTAACAGATGAAGAAAATGAAGCTCACTTTGCTTTATTTGTTGATCGTGATCTAATTATATTTGATGATGCTGTCAAAAGCTTAAAATGGAGGAAAGCTATGTATGATGAGATTGATGCTATCCAAAGAAATAATACATGGGAGCTCACTGATCTGCCTGAGGGAGAAAACACTATTGGAGTCAAGTGGATTTTCAAAACAAAGATGAAAGAAAATGGTGAAGTCAACAAGTATAAAGCCAGGTTAGTAGCTAAAGGTTACTCTCAAAAGCATGGTGTTGATTATGCAGAAGTTTTTACACCTGTAGCTAGACATGACACTATTCGATTGGTAATTACTTTAGCTGCTAAAAATGACTGGAATATTCACCAACTTGATGTAAAGTCAGCATTCTTACATGGAGAATTAAGTGAACAAGTTTATGTGGATCAACCACTTGGCTATGTACAGAAAGGGCAAGAGTAGAAGGTCTATCGCTTAAAAAAGGCTTTATATGGACTGAAACAAGCTCCTAGAGCTTGGTATAGTTGCATTGAAAGCTACTTTCTGAAGACAGATTTTGTAAAGTGTCCTTATGAACATACCCTGTTTATAAAGCATCAAGAAGGAGGTAAAATCTTAATTGTTTGCCTCTATGTTGATGATCTCTTATACACAGGAAATGACACAGCCATGTTTAGTGAGTTCAAGAGGTCCATGATGAATGAATTCGAGATGATAGATCTAGGGAGGATGCATTATTTTCTGGGTATTGAAGTGAAGCAGACTAAAGATGGGATTTATGTAGGACAGAAGAAATATGCAGAAGAAGTGCTCAAAAGGTTCTGCATGGCTGATTGCAATGCTGTACAAAATCCAATTGTTCCAGGAACTAAGCTCACTAGAGATACTGAAGGGCAAAAAGTTGATAGCACTCATTTCAAACAAATTGTGGGGAGCCTAATGTTCTTAACTGCTACACGTCCAGACTTGATGTATGTAGTTAGTCTAATTAGCAGGTACATGGAAGCACCTACTGAAATGCATCTTCAAGCAGCAAAAAGGGTATTTTTATACTTGAAAGGAACCACAGATTATGGTTTGTTCTATAAGAAAGGAATGGAAGGAGATCTCTTGGGCTACAGTGACAGTGATTATGCTAGTAATTTGGATGATAGAAAAAGTACTTCAGGTTATGTTTTCATGTATAGTTCAGCAGCTATTGCTTGGTCCTCAAAGAAACAACCAGTAGTTAGTCTCTCAACAACAGAAGCAGAATTCATTGTTGCTGCCTCATGTGCTTGTCAAGCTGTTTGGTTAAGGAGATTACTTAATGAGCTGAATTGTCCACAGTATACATCAACTCTGATATATTGTGACAATAGTTCAGCTATTAAGTTGTCTAAAAATCCAGTCATGCATGCGAGAAGTAAGCATATAGATGTTCGATTTCACTTTCTACGAGAGCTCACTAGGGAAGAGGTGGTAAACTTAGTTCATTGTCAAAGTCAAGAACAGGTTGCAGATATTCTGACAAAGCCACTGAAGCTAGATGTTTTTAGAAAGATGTGAAGCCTACTTGAGATCTGCTCAAGTTCTGATATGAACTGATTGCTTAATTGCATTCAGTTTAAGGGAGGATGTGAAGATATTATATTTTGCAGTTGCTTTTCACGTTTTAAATAATTCCTAAGGTATAGGGACTTAGTTGAGTGGGTCTATTGAGTGGGGCTATCCCATGAAATTAGGAGTTGTTAGTCATGGAGTTATGCTCAGTATTTTTCGTAGGTTTCAGTTTTTGTAAAGGCTATATATAACCTAGTTCTTTATTCTGAATTGTCAATGAAAAAAGCACATTCCTCTTAAATTTTACTCTTTTAAAACTTAGTCAACAGTTTAAACAGGCCGGTTTGAAAATGCACATAAATCTTTTGAAAAACTGAGCTTAGTTTGGGTTGTTCCCGTGTTCCGGGAAGCTTGTGTCCTTTTTTTTTCCATTATATATTCCTCCTTTTCTCCCCTTTCCCTTTCCCTTCTCAAACAAGTACTATGCTCCTCTCATTTGCGATCTATTGAGTCTTGATGCAGAGAATCACAGTCAAGAAACTCCAAATGAAGAATGGAAGAATGAATTGTAATCTTGTATTATTTCTCTCTAATACAGAGGTATATATATCAGTAAATATACATGTGACGTGTCAATATATAAACCACTCATATCAAAAACTAATCTCACTCTAATCTAACTGATTGCTAACTGATAATGACGTGGCTAACTAACTAATTGACTAATGCTGAACTGAATAAGTGTAGGAACATGTGTCTAATACTCCCCCTCAAGGTGGGAGGTAAATGTCTAATACTCCCAACTTGGATAATAGGTATCTGAACTGAGTGACAGGGAGAGCTTTAGTCAAGATATCAGCAATTTGGTGCTGAGACTTGACATGAATCAACTTGAGGAAACCAGAGGTAACATGCTCCCGGATGAAATGGCAGTCAATGTCCACATGTTTGGACCTGTCATGGGACATAGGATTGGATGCAAGGTGAATGGCAGACTGGTTATCACAAAAAATCATAACAGAAGGCACTGGTAGTTCAAAAATGCTGCAAAGCTGTTTTAACCAAAGTAATTCACTGGTAACACTAGCCAAGGCTCTATACTCAGCTTCTGCAGAAGACCTGGAAACAGTGGGTTGACGTTTTGATTTCCATGTAATGGGAGAATTTCCAATGAAAACACAGTAGCCAGAAGTAGACCTCCTGGTGTCAAGGCAGCTACCCCAATCAGCATCAGCATAAGCAGTGACTTTAAGGGAAGAAGTTGCAGGAAAAAATAAACCTTGACCTGGACAGGACTTTAAGTATTGCAGTAAGTGATGAACAGCAGTCAGATGTGAAGTTCTAGGAGAAGACATAAACTGACTGAGCTTGTTGACAGTGTATGTGATGTCAGGTCGAGAGATAGTCAAGTACATTAACCTGCCAATCAGGCGCCTATACAGTGAAGCATCAGGCAATAAGTCCCCATCTGTTCTGCTAAGCTTCAATTTAGACTCCATAGGAATGGCCAGAGGTTTGGAAGCAGAAAAACCAGTATCCTCTAACAGTTGTAAAGTATATTTGCGTTGGGACAGATAGAGGCCTTGTGTTGAGTGAGCAATCTCCAAACCAAGGAAATACTGCACATTGCCAAGGATTTTGAGTTTAAACAATCTTTGAAGCAATTGCTGAACTTGTTGTACACACTTAGAATTTGGACCTGCAATTATGATGTCATCAACATAAACAAGGAGAATGACAAGGGTGGAACCGTGACCAAGTGTAAAAAGTGAGTAATCACTGTGGGATTGATGAAAACCATGGTGAATCAAAGTGGTGGAAAATTTGCAAAACCACTGTCTAGATGCCTGCCGCAAGCCATAAAGGGATTTTGTAAGCTTGCATACCATGTTCTCCCCCTTAGTGTGATAGCCCAAAGGGAGTTGCATGTAAACTTCCTCAAACAAGTCACCATTTAAGAAAGCGTTATTGACATCTAATTGAATCATGGTCCATTTCTTGACTGCTGCAACAGAAAGAAGTAATCTGACAGTAGTGATTTTAGCCACTGGAGAAAAAGTGTCCAGAAAGTCTATGCCAGCTTGTTGTGTGTACCCTTTTGCCACCAGGCGTGCCTTATACCTATCCAAGCTACCATCTGCTTTATACTTTACTTTGTAAAGCCACCTGCAACCTATTGGTTGTTTGCCCTGAGGAAGGGGAACAACCTGCCAAGTGTGATTTGCTTCCAGTGCAGCAAGCTCCTCAGTCATGGCTTGTCTCCATTCAGGAAGGTTGACAGCTTGATGGTAATATTGAGGTTCATAGATGGAGGAAACATGCATGAGGAAATCTTTATAGGAAGGGGAAAGTCTGTGGTAAGATATGGACTGATGAATGGGATAGGTGGATTTAGTGTGTGGGACAGTACAGATATAGTCTTGCAAATAGGTTGGAGGTTTGATGGTCCTGGTAGTTTTTCTCAGAGGACTGGCAGTATGAGTGATGTCTGTGGCTATAGGTTCTACCAGAGATGGATTAATAGGGGAAATGGGCTCAGGTGCAGGGTGGATAGGAGGGGAAATAATTGTTGGTGCAGTGGGAATGGACACTGGTGTAGAGGTGAGTGGTGAGGGAGTGAGGACTGGTGCAGAATCTGTAGGAAGGGCAGGAATGACTGTGTCAGAAAAAAGATCTATAGGATCTGAAGGTGAAAGGGTGTGAAAAGGAAAAGAATGCTCATGGAATGTGACATCTCTAGATATGAAAAACTGTTTGGTGTGGAAATTATAGAGTTTGTACCCTTTATAGCCAACAGGATATCCCATGAAAACTGCTGGTGTAGCACGAGGGGTGAGTTTGGTTCTCTTAGGAGGGGTTGTGGAGGCAAAACACAGACAACCAAAGACCCTGAATGTTGTGTAAGGTGGTGTTTTATGATATAGTAGTTCAAAAGGAGAAGTGTTTCGCAGTAAGGGGGAAGGAGTCTTGTTAATCAAGAAGGCAGCAGTGCTAAGGCATTCACCCCAAAATTGGATAGGCACTTTGGATTGAAACAAGAGAGCTCTGGTCACATTGAGAAGGTGTTGACGCTTCCTTTCAACAACTGAGTTCTGCTCTGGTCTATAAGGACAGGAAAACTGATGTAATGTGCCCTGAGATTTCATGAAATCAATAAGCTATAGTTCTTTGGCATTGTCTGATCTGAATTTCCTGATAGGACTATTGAACTGAGTCTTGACATATGTGAAGAAATGCATGACAGTGGCACTTGCTTAGCTAAGGCATTCACCCCAAAATTGGATAGGCACTTTGGATTGAAACAAGAGAGCTCTAGTCACATTAAGAAGGTGCTGATGTTTCCTTTCAACAACTGAGTTCTGCTCTGGTCTATAAGGACAGGAAAACTGATGTAATGTGCCCTGAGATTTCATGAAGTCAGTAAGCTGTAGTTCTTTGGCATTGTCTGATCGGAATTGCCTGATAGGACTATTGAATTGAGTCTTGACATATGTGAAGAAATGCATGACAGTGGCACTTGCTTCAGCCTTAGATTTAAGCATATAAAGCCAGGTAAAACGTGAGCAGTCATCAACCAGGGTAAGGAAATATCGCTTACCATCATGGGTGGATTGATGGTAAGGGCCCCAAATATCACAGTGAACCAGATCAAAAGGGGATTTTGCAAAATTGTGATGTGAAGTAAATGACAATCTTCGAAATTTTGATAAGGGGCAAATAGAGCAATTGCTAGAAGAATAAGATGTAGAACAAGAGAAAGGAACTTTATTGCTAAGAATTTTCAAAACTTTGTCTGACAAATGTCCTAATCTAGCATGCCATAAATGAGCATGACTGGGAGAATGTGAAACTGAATTAACAATGGAAGATGAAGTAGGTACAGGTAAATGTGCTGAATTAAGAATTGAAAAAACAGATGGTGTATCAGTGGTGACATGTGCATCAGTTCTTGATGTTTGCAAGATGTACAGGCCTTTACACAGCTCACCCTTGCCAATCACCCTCGACTTGTTGATGTCCTGGATGAGGAAGGTGTTAGTGTGAAAAGTGAGTGTATATAAAGAATGATGCAACAAAGCACTCACTGATATAAGGTTGACATGAAATTCAGGTATAAAGAGGACTTCTGTCAAAACAAAATTAGGAGCTAGTCTAACTGTGCCAATAGCAGTTACTGAGACTTTTGTTTTATTTGGAAGGATGACATATCTATGACTTAATGATTTGTAAGAGATAAAAAATTGAAGAGAACAGGCAATATGAGATGTGGCTCCTGAATCTATGATCCAAGAGTGTGGATTATCTTGAAATTTGAGAGTAGTAGCAGAAAAGGCCATACCATTTACATTCGTGGTACAGTTAGCATTGTCCACCTCAAAATGATTTGTTTGTGACATTTGGGACTGAAGTAGGTGCATCAACTGGTGGTACTGCTGGGAAGTCATGTGAAATGATTCTTGAGGCTGATCAGGTGGAAGCAAAGTCAAGTCACCCACATGATTTACATTTCCAGCATGTGTACTTTTTCCTTTTTTGTATCCAGGTATGTATCCAGGTGGATACCCGTGAAGCTTGTAGCATTTGTCTTTGATGTGACCAAGGATCCCACAGTGCGCACACAGTGGTCTATCCTTCTTGACATACTTGGACTTGCTGTCATGTGTTGCCCTTTGTCCATTGACTGCATAGGCCATTTGTGCCTCATTCTGAGCAGAAGAAAAACCAAGCTCTCGTTGCTTTTCCTCTTGAATCACCAGAGAGAAAACTTTGTTAATAGGAGGTAGAGGATCCATGAGTAGGATTTGACCTCTGACATGAGAATATGAGTCATTGAGCCCCATCAGAAAACACAACACATATTCTTGCAGTAGATGTTCAATCACTGGCCTAGCACTGCCACAATTACAGCTACAAATTGGTCGATATTCACCAATTTCTTCCCAGATGCCTTTCAATTTGGTGAAATATTGCCCTGCTGTCAATGTTCCTTGTGAAAGATTCACTAGTTCTTTCTTGAGTTGAAAGATTCGTGGTCCATTTTGCTGTTGGTATCGTTCTTGAAGGTCTTTCCAAATATCAGCAGCAGTTGCTGAATAGATTACACTAGCAGTAATCTCTTTGGACACAGAATTGAGTAGCCAAGAAGCAACAAAGTTGTTATTTCGCTGCCAAGCTAAGTATAGCTGAGTGTTGCTCGCATCAGGGATCTGGATTGATCCATCCACGAAGCCAAGTTTATTCTTGGCCAGCAACGCCATACGCATGGCTCGTCGCCATGAATTGTAGTTATCTCCAATGAGCACCTGCGACACCAGAGTGAGGCCTGGAGAATCCGAAGGATGAAGAAAAAATGGATTCGAAGCATCGTTGATGGTAGATTCCGCCATTGATGAATCACGCAAGAAGAAAAGAAAAACCAGAAACAGAGAACTTCAATACAATTGAGGTTCAGTGCACAAAAACGGAAGAGCAATATTGCTCTGATACCATATTGAGTCTTGATGCAGAGAATCACAGTCAAGAAACTCCAAATGAAGAATGGAAGAATGAATTGTAATCTTGTATTATTTCTCTCTAATACAGAGGTATATATATCAGTAAATATACATGTGACGTGTCAATATATAAACCACTCATATCAAAAACTAATCTCACTCTAATCTAACTGATTGCTAACTGATAATGACGTGGCTAACTAACTAATTGACTAATGCTGAACTGAATAAGTGTAGGAACATGTGTCTAATACGATCAAAACTTGCAGTTCAAACTTAATTTGAACAACATGCTTGCTAGGCAATTCGTCAATGGCCATTAATTAATATCAGCCCCACAAGCCCACCTTTGTAATCATGGATACCCATGTTATTTCCTTCCTTACATCCATAGTCACCATGTCTATCTTGTTTACCACTTTGCCACAATCTTATTCTCAAGAAAATTGCAGCCAATCATACAGTTGCGGCAACCTCAAAAACATCTCTTATCCATTCTGGGGAGAGAACCGACCCCGTTTCTGTGGCAGCCAAGGGTTCGAGCTCAACTGCCTGCATAATCAGACCACTTCAATTCAAGTTGGCTCACAGAATTTCAAAGTACTCGAGATCAATGAAACTGCTTTCACCATGCGAATGGTGCGAACAGACTTTGCCTATGATGTTTGTGCTTCCAATTTTAGTAACACTTCCTTGAGTGGCAGCCCCTTCAGTTTTCTCTCCACAGTTCAAAACCTCACCATATTGTATAACTGCTCCTCCGAGGTTTCAATTGTCGTAGGCAACAGTTTTACGTGCCGGAATGATTCTAATAGGCGTGCTTTCTATGGGAACGAAACTCTGTTGCAGGAACTCACAAATCTTGTGAGTTGCGGGGTTAGTGTTAAAGTGCCGGTGTTGAAGGATATTCAACTAGTGGATGCACTGAACAAGGCTTTGGATGAAGGGTTTGATGTGGAGTATAGTGCTCACTCATCTGAGTGCACAACATGCAGGGAATCTGGAGGACTATGTGGTAGTGTCATGAATCATACATCTCAATTTCTTTGTCACTGCCATGATGGAACTCATGCTTCATCGTGTTCTGCCAACAAAAGTATGTCTTTTTTCTTCTCAAGTGTCTTGAATAGCTCTGCTACATGGTCCACATGCATTTGATTTTGGTCATTAATTATAAGTTTCATGCATATTGTTTTAGCTAGAGATGGGTTTGATATTGAATAGTGTATTAGTGTGCCATTTTGATAAGACGAAGAGGAAGATGAAATTGACAACTCAATGTCTGTCAAGATATTATTGTGCATGGTTAGGATGAGGTGGGAATGCGAATGTTGCTTGCTTTGCCGCAGGAAATCCTGGACAAGTAAAATTGGTGTTATGATTTTGTATTAATTTACTTAGGCATGATCAATTGATTGCTCCTTAAATCCAGCTAGGTCTAGCAACCTAGTTTTGAAAATCATATACCTCGGTGCTATTATGGGCGTAAACAAATCATAGAAAAAAATGAATGCAGTGAGGAAGGGAAGAAAATACACACATTTATAACCGTAAAATATTCAGATGTGAAATGCAAGTCCTTGTACAGTATTTCCTGGCAAAACATAGTTTCTAAAAACTATGTCAAAAAGTCAATCTAATAATTAAGAAGCCAAACATAAACTAAACGTGTGAATAAAAAATGGTAAGGAGCACTAGTGATGATAAAGAAAGGAAGTTGCGAAAGTAAGGAGCGAGAAATGTGATCATGGTGGGAAGAAAAAATGGTGCATCAAATGCAAATAAAATTTTAATTTTTAAATTACACATACCAATTTATAATTGTAATTATTTTATATGAAAATCATTCAAATAGGATGAGGATTTTTTTTTTTTAAATAGTACAAATTCATATTAAAAAACACTATCTCTAAGGATGTGTTTGGTATATAGGACTAACTAGAGAAAAAAAATTATCAATGAAAACTTTTACTTATATAAAAAGAAAAAGTTATTTGACGCAAAAATAAATTCATTAAGATTACCTTGGAGTATCTTCAACAATAAAATTTCTCATTCATAATCCCTTTGCCAAACACACCCTAAATATTTTTATTATTAATAATAAAAAATAATGCCTTTAATTTAAGTTTATAAGTCATAGATCATGACAAAAAATTTTGTGGTACCTCCTTTTGTTGACTTAGTGACTAGAGCATATAAGACAAGGCGTGGTGGTCAAAATATGGTGCTTTTCTTTGAAGAATGGCTCTTACGAGTGTGGTTGAGATTGTTCTGAGAATGTGCACATTGAATTTGAAGGGTACTTTGGTGGTACTTCCTTTTGTTGACTTAGTGATTAGGCTACTTTACAAATTTGAAGGGTGCGCAAATATCCAAGGCAGACAAAAATAGAAAAATAAATAAATAAATAAAAGTAGCCTACAATTTGCTGCCTGTCATTCATTCATTGAATTTTCTATTTTTGCGCCTCCTTCCGATTAATTGGATTCTTCTTCTAGAGGATCTAACTTATTATAT
Source organism: Cercis canadensis (assembly GCA_003255065.1). NCBI lineage: Eukaryota > Viridiplantae > Streptophyta > Magnoliopsida > Fabales > Fabaceae > Cercis > Cercis canadensis. The sequence continues at coordinate 13,010 of QAOA01000326.1, forward strand.
TTTCTTTTTCTTCTTATTGTTATCTTCCTGAGATGCTAGCTAACTTACATATATACGCATGCATAAGTGGCACCTTATTAATTGTAGTCCTGAAAGTTTTAAACTGGTATTTAATCAAAAGCTTATATGACTTCTCAATGTTGTTTCACATAATATTTATTAAGGCATGCATGAGAGATGGAATTGAAAATCAGTCACCAATTAATCATTATATTCATTCCTACACCATAAGGCATTAATACAGTCTTCTGCTCTGCTGTGTTTTGGTGGCAGGTCGAAGGAACACTGTGTTGAAGCTGGTTTTAGGTATGATATCCCTCTCAGTTGATCCAACTCTATCTCATTCGCATGCAAAGCTGGCAACAAAAGTTTAATTCTCATTTATTTTCCTTGAGTTGAGAATATTCAGAAGAATGATCACATCACAGTGTCCTTTGTTTTTCTGCTCACAGGTTTCTTAGGTACTGGAATTGGACTACCTCTTATTGCCGTCATAATCTGCCGTAACAAAGCTAAGGTGTGGATGTTTTTCAAAACAAAACTTGGCAAGAATAAAAAGAATGATCAAAATCTTGAAGCCTTCCTTGTAAGTCAGGGGCCTCTACCTCTTAAAAGATACAAGTTCTCAGATGTCAAGAAAATCAGTGACTCTTTCAAGGATAAATTGGGACAAGGTGGTTATGGTGCGGTATACAAAGGAAAGCTACCCACTGGTTGCTCTGTAGCTGTGAAGATACTAAATGAATCCAAAGGGAATGCTGAAGAATTTATGAATGAGCTTGCTACCATCAGCAAAACTTCACATGTTAACATTGTCACCCTGCTTGGCTTTTGTTTTGAAGGCAGCAAGAAAGCTCTCATTTATGAATATATGCCCAATAGTTCACTTGAAAAGTTCGTTTTCAATAAGGGAGCTGAAACAAGTCCATCCTTGAGTTGGGAAAAATTGCACCAAATCTCAATTGGGATAGCGCGAGGACTTGAGTACTTGTACAAGGGATGCAATACAAGGATTTTGCATTTTGACATAAAACCACATAACATCCTTTTGGATGAAAATTTGCAACCCAAGATCTCAGATTTTGGACTTGCTAAGCTCAATAATAGGGAAGAGAGCATTATTTCAATGTCAAATGCCAGAGGGACAATTGGATATGTAGCACCAGAAGTATGTAATAAAAGTTTTGGAGGGGTTTCGCATAAATCTGATGTTTATAGCTATGGAATGATGCTGCTAGAAATGGTTGGAGGACAGAATAACATTAATGTTGAAGCTAGTCACACAAGTGATATGTATTTTCCTCATTGGGCAATTTATAGGAAGATTGAGATGGGCAATGATTTGGGAGATGATGGGGTAATGACCCAAAAGGAAAATGAGATTGCAAAGAGAATGACAATGGTGGGCTTGTGGTGCATTCAGACAATTCCTGCTCATAGACCTACAATAACTAGAGTGATTGAAATGTTGGAAGGTAGCATGGATTCCCTGGAAATGCCACCAAACCCTGTTCTGTCCTCTCCTCCAAGGTTAGAGCCAGATTCATTCACTACAACTTCATTTCAAAGAGATTCTTCTACTACACAAAGCTCAGCGGAGGGTGTATAACGTATCTATACTGCAGTTAACATTGCATTTGTGGTTTGCTTCTTTTATCTTCTCTCTTTATCATGAGTAAGAATGGTGATTATTTGGAGTGATTGTTTAATAGCCAGACACATAAATACACAACAACCACTAGCCCTATAAAGTATGGTGATTGTGTGGATAATAGTGTATTTGATAGTGGTTATAATAACTATGCGCATTAGCTGCTATATATGCCTATCACTGTGCTCTAGAAACATATCTTTGCAGCAATCTCTAAAGAAGAGATCATGAAATGGAAAGTATATATGTCTAGGACAATAGGCATTCAACTCAAAAAAATACTCTCCTTTTTTTTGGGCCTTAATAAATAGATTTTGGACTTGAGATGATGGAATACAATACAAGGTTGTCCAAATAGGATGGTAAACAGGCTCAAATGTGAAGCCCAAAGTTATAAGGCCCAAATTGAAAATCATAGACCAAAATAGAAACATAACAGCCCACATCATAACCTTATTATATTGGTTTTTATTTTTCTTTCAAGTTTTGGTGGCCATTACTTAGTAAAATTTGGAAATGACATTTGACGAGATAGTTGGCATATATATAAAATTACTTTGTTCAGTATCTATGCGCCAATTACCTTGCATTGCGAGGGAGGTTGAAAATTGAAATAGATTTTTTTTTTTTTTTTTTTTTTNTTAGCATATGATATAGGGTTTCTTTTAGAAAACAAAGATGAGACGAATATATCTTAATTAGTTTTTGTCAATTCTCCTTCATTTCCTTTCAATTTTCATCTTTAATTAGTTAAACATCATTTGATTTCACTTTGACTTTGATTCTATAGATTCTTGAATTCCTTGATCATCATTAGCATTTTGAAACATGGCCTGGCAAAATGGATCTGGTCCGATAAGCTAGT